>JAQGBS010002771.1:0-12535 GCA_034698545.1 Acrobeloides obliquus | reverse complement strand
CGGTTTTTCCTGAACAACGCATACGTCATCCTTCATTGGATAGGTCACCTACGAGTTCTTTTATTAGACCAAAGACCTTAGAGCCAGCTTCAAGCTCAAATGCTAGAAATACGGCTGATTTTCCTCCGGTTGTAATGCAAGAAGATGGATTTATCAAATTTGAGACTTTTATGTCACATAGGAAAAATTTAAATGGTAATAGTTATAATAGAGAAGATATAGGTATAGAGCATCCAAAAAGATATAGGACTCGTTAAACGTTTCTTCTAAATTTTTATATTTTGAAATCATAAGGAAGAGAAAGGCTCAGGGCCCGCCTGCAGTTCACTCGCAGGACTTGCGAGTAACACGCGAGTAGACCCTTTCAGAGCTAAAATTTACTCGCATAATGGTTTTTCAAAAGTTCCATATAGTGGAGTTTTCGAAAAACTATCATGCGAGTCAATTTTAGCTCTGAAAGGATATACTCGTGTGTCACTCGCAAGCCCTGCGAATGAACTGTAGGCAAGCCCTTAGGCTTAAAGCCCATTTAAATTTGAAATATAAAAACTTTCTTAAAAGTTGATAAGGAAGAGTTGCCCAAAGTCAAAATTTTTCAAAAATTGCACACGTGGAAATCTGGCAACCCTACTTAGGCTTAGGCCAGTGCCGTACCAGGATTTCTTCATGGGGGGGGGGGGTACAAGATCCTGACCCTAGTTGTTGACATTTTTTGATCAAAAACATAAGGGGGACCCTTTGGATTTTTTAAACTTTTTTGGCCCTTGGGGGAGGGCCCATTTTTGGCAATTTTTATTAAAAAAATTTTAGTGAAAATTGAAAAAATGGACATTTTTTCAAACATTTTCAAAAATATAATAAACACCTTGTTCCCAAGAGAAAAATTTATCAATATTCTCTGGAACGTATCGTTCTCCCTTTTAATACGCATTTGCCTAGACTTACACTTATTTTTTTAGACTAGACTTTTCTCGAAAGCCGATTAAATTTCCAATTTTTTATTTTTAGGAAACACACAAAATCGACTTCCTGATTATGACAACGATCCACCAAATTCATTTTTGGTTAGACAACGGCAATTTTTGCGGGAAAATCGATTATGTTCTTTAATAGTTGCGGGTATCGTTGGAATACTTTTAATCTGCCTGATAGTTTCGATAATATTACTCATATGTTTACCTCGCAAGGATAATAATATTTCGGCCTCACTTGAGACACCTCATACCGAGCTTATAACGAGTACAGTTGCTCCGTCGCAGCCTATATATCCAACTGGAGTTGTAAGTTTAGAAAATAGGCTTAATATTTTCACACCTCTCCCACAAATACAAAAAAATTTTTAATTTTGACCCTTGCCTTTACCTTTTTTGGCATTTTGATACTCCGTGACTCCATTCTCTAATAAATTCACTCATGATTCGCACCAATAGTTTTTTTTTATAGATTAGTTCCTCGACCACCATAATGATCGCTTTAAATTTCACTATAGAACACGAATTCGAATCGTTCCTACCTTATCAACGTCGGCCAAATTCCTATCTAGGCTATTTAAACCATACCTTAGCCATAATCCATCCAGAAAATTCGACTATCCAAATTTTGAACGTTTCCTTTGACCGAAAAAATTGCTCCACCTGCTACATCCTAGATGTCACAGAAGACTGCACTAACCAAAAAGATGGGTATATATGCCCTAATTCTAGTCTTATTTATTGTTGCGCCAAGTGTAATAATACTGATGCTTCATTTTGTTTTGTCCATGGAGAAGTAGGTTCATCGGATTCCTTGCTTTTATCTTCCAGACTATATCTGGATCAAAATAATCCAAATAACGCAAAGTTACAAATGGTTACAATAGATGGGTATAATAACTCTGTTACACAGAATAAAAATTGCCATATGGCTTTAATTGGAGTTGATATTCATTCAGTTAATGCTGGAAATTCACAAAATTGTTATAGGTAGGTTAGAGTATACAATTAACTATAACACTCACAAGAAAGAGTTTTGCAGTGTCAGTCCGGAATTTTTTATTTTCATCGAAACATAATAAAAAAATATAAGGAATGCGTTCCCCTTACCATGATTCAGGAAAAGAGCTGGCAAAAACATTTTGACCCCGGAAGGATTCAGACCAGCGAGAGATATGGCTTCGACCAAGCGCTCTATCCACTATACTACACGAACAACTTGCAAAGGGTTCTTATGAAAAGAACTTATATATTTTTCAGACTTTTTGAGGCTATCTGAACCACTAGGAACGCTTGATATAAGGAACTTTCAGAAATAAAGTCGATCATGACGAATCTTTTGAGCTAACTTTCAATATAGGTTTCTTACTGACAACTGAAAATGTTCCCTTGTAAATCGTTTTTGGAGTGATTTTCTGATGAAAATATTGAGATCAGAAAACCGGTGAACATCCCAACTCCCAAATTATCCCATTTTTTTAAATAACTTATTCATACTTTCTTTAGCAGTGCTCCAAATGTTATCCCTTCTCCTAACACCATTTCGGCAGCCACTACAGAAGCTTCAACTAGTTTAACTTGGAGAGCTTATCTCGACAATGATGTATTAAAAGTCGAAAATTACCAAAATACCAATATCAGTTACCATCATCCATTTGTCAACACAACCCTTCCAAACACTCTCCAAATGGTTTATAACCCCTCAACTAGCTCATATATGATCGTTTCGTTTTCTGGTGATACATTTTCTGTGGCAAGATTAGTTCAAAATGAAACGGATATAACTTTTGAGTATATAAATCCTGTTGAGTTCAAATATCAGGTCAGTTTTGGAAAACTTGGTGGTTGGTTTGTACAGGAGGAAGCTTTATATATATGGTATACTTTGATGATGCCAGAATATAGAATTTATTTGAGTAAATTTGAATTTGTATGGAATTAGGGAGAATTGTTGTAAGGAGTTTTTTGTTAGGATTCTTTTAAAACAAATATCGCAATGATTATTATTCATATAGTTCATTCATGAACCAGGTTCAAATTTTTTCGGGATCTTGTACCCCTCCCTCATGAAAAAATCCTGTGTACGGCACTGATATGAGTATTTTATGCGAGGAACACGGTGGTTTTTTGGCAATTCGAAATTTTGCCAAAAAATTCGAAATTTGAAAAACGAGTCACGCCATTCGACTCAGCTCAGCGAGACAAGTGAAATGAGGTATATATTATAAAGACGCTAGATTATCATGGCCGAGTGGTTAGTATGCCAGGATTGAACTTATAGGTCGTGGATTCGAATCCCGGCCCGAAATTAAATTTTTCAGATTTTCATGGAAATTTTGCATATGCCTATTTTTGGTCGCAGGTCATTTTCCTGTTATGATTTTTTTCATATATAGGCGTCGAATGATATTACTCGTTTTTAAAATTTCGAATTTCCTCCAATTTTTGCCAAAAAGCTGCCGTGATAGTGTACTGTTCCTTTATGCCTATGTATGGCCAATATTTGGCTTCATTTAAACTTTTTTCATAAACTTTAAATTATTTTCAAAACGTGTATTTTTATCTACCTAGTCCTTATTTTTTAAATTTGATGATTATTTTGTCTTCGCTATCATTAAAGAACCAGTCCACTCGGAAAACACTATGAAAAAGTTATATATTCAGAAAGTTCATGAAAAATGGAACATTTTTTGTTTTTACGGTAATATCTGAATCGTTATCGTTGCCGAGATAATCGCGTTTGAAGTTGGCGATTTTTGAAATCTGTATATTACAACGAAAGCATGAACGTAGTGAAAATTCGTCCCTAAATCAATAAAAGTTGTGTATTGACGTGAAAATTCAAAAAATTTTTGGCAGTTTTCGTAAGTTGATGGAAACACGAAAAAACTTTTAATTTTCACGTCACTACACAACTTTTATTGATTCAGAGACGAATTTTCACTGCATTCATGTTTTCGTTGTAATACACAAATTTCAAAAATCGTCAGCTTCAAACGCGATTATCTCGGCAACGATAACGATTCAGAGGTTACCGTAACAACAAAAAATGCTCCACTTATCATGAACTTTCTGAATATATAATTTTTCATAGTATTTTTCCGAGTAAACTGGTCCTCTAAATATCGATCAATTTTTGATTTGTGACGTAATGCTTTTTGCTTCTTATCACTCAAATTTTATGTTATTGATTTAATTGCGCAATTTGGTTTTGTGATTAGTTATAATACGGGTATTTTATTCTCTAAAATATTTTTATACACGTCATATGAAAATAAATGTAGTTAAACAGTTTTAAAAAAAATTTAACAAGCTCATTTGTAAAATGTCAAAAGTCATGCATTAGAAAAACAAATCATACAAAATATTAATAACCCGATAAAGTACTAATTTCAAATTTTGAAAATTTTTAATTAATGAAAAGTTTTTCAAATTCTGATAGTTAAAAAGTTAAAAAAATTCAAAAAATTTGAATGAAAATCTCAAAAAAATTGGTCCAAAAAATCAAGTTTGTACAGAAATATGCCTTTTCCTTATTCCATTGGTTTGGAGTATGCATATGTCTTCTTTTTTTAAAGGACCAGTCCACTTTTGGGGAGTTGATGCCATGTGATAGAGCACAAAATTTAAAGTATTTTTTGCTTTTACGGCACTACTTGAAAATCTAGCGGTTAAAGTTATGAGTGCAAACAAAATTGCGAAAAAAATTTCAAATTTTCCTGCACTTAGGCATCAATCAAATTGTTTATTGAAACGATTTAAAAAGCTGTAAAAGCACAAAATACTCCAAACTTTGTACTCTATCACATGGCATCAACTCTCCAAAAGTGCAATGATCCTTCAAAACTCGATTTTTTGTTTCAAAAATGTCATCCTTGCATAATATAATTGGTTGTAGTAAAATTTTTGTTGACATTCATAGTTGAATATTGTGGGGAGCCCAAAACAACACTTAAAATTATGCCAACACTTATAAATAAAATAACAAAGCACCAAACGAAGAGTATGCAGCAACGGTAGTTTTGAGACAAGAAGTGGACGAAACGGAGTCGAAATTTTGTCGTTATTACAGGAACTGAGTATCTGAAATTTTAAAATGAGGAATTTTTTATAAATAAAATAGCTAAAACTGGAAATTGTTGATGATTTGTGGCTTAGGTTTTGATGGAGTAGGTTTAGGCTTGTGCTAGGGTAGACAATGACCATTAAAAAATTAAAATAATAAATTTTGGTTTTTAAACATCCAAATTTTGTTTATTGAGAAAAAATATGAAATTTTTTGTGGAGGAGGAAGTCTTCTGTTTGGGTTGGAGAGGGGGGCGGTGGGATTTTGCCAGCCCCTACTATTACAGCGCTGATAATATTTCAAGCTTTTTACAGGATGTATAAAAAACTGAAATTTGGGCGATTTTTTTCATGTTTTTCGACTCGAAATTTTTTTCAAAAGTCTCTAAAATGACCTATTTAGGGGTAATTTTATGCGGGGAATCAATTGCGATCATTCTCGAAGCATGAAAATGCTTCCCAGATCTTGATTCAGGAAAGTAAACGTGTATATAAAAGCTAAAAATACAAATTTACACACTTACTTTCCTGAATCAGGATCCGGAAAGCATCTTCAAGCTCCGGGAATGCGCGCAATCGATTTCCCGCATAAAATTACCCCTATATGGGTCATTTTTAGGATTTTTGAAAAAATTTTTGGATCGAAAAAATATGAAAAAATCGCCAAATTCCGGTTTTTTCGATACATCATGTATATTCTAACTCTTACCTATAAATCGACATCCTATCAATGGATAAATGTCTCCATTTTACTCGCTTAACTTGCTCGTTTTTAAAATGATTTTCTAAGGTTTTGAGACTCAAAACAGTCGTCTTCATGGTCGAGTCCTCCCTGATCCAAACATAATATTCTCCATCTTGAGGCTTCTCCTTTTCGAGAAACTTTTTGAGCTTTTCTTTATGCTTGTCGGCTATACTTTGAAGAAATTGATCAGCTAGTATGCCAACTGGGCGATGACAATAGATTGGGAGGATACGCATGTCTGGGTAGCGGATAAAGAATACTCCCATTTGAGATTCGTCATCTTCTAAAAAATATGAGTAATTCTCGCTTATATATATAAAAGTTATGACCCATGGTGCAGGAACAAGTGGCGCAAAATTATTCTTGAATATGGAGGTTCGATCCCCAGAGGTCGGGAAAAAATTTTTTTAATTAAAAAGATGCTAGAATAGGTTGTAGTGAGCTCTTACCATCCTCAACGGTAGAAGAAGATGTACTAGCTTCTTCTAATTCACCCTCTTCCAAATTCTTTGACACCCGCCTACGGTGTCGAAAATGATGTGCTGTACTAGCATAACCGAAGCTAATAATCCGAGACCTTTTCTTCGACATAACAGGTTCAATTTTGGAATCTGGATCGTCTATAGAAGGTATTGTTGGTAGACCATTTTTTGGTGAAAACTGAAATTTTGCAAAATTTGAGGATATATAAAAACTTGGAGCAAGTTTCCCTGATTATCACCACTTAACGTTGACTAAACTCGGCAAAAAAATTTTTTATTTTCTTCCGAAATTACCTATTTAGGGGAATTTTATGCGAAAAATCGATTGCGTGCACTCCCACAACCTGAAAACCGCAGAAAAATGGTGAAAATTCGATTTTCTCGAGAAATGAACAAATATCCCCTATGCATTCCTGCATGATCGTTATCATTTTCCTCAAGAAAATCGAATTTTCACCATTTCTCTGCAGTTTTCAGGTTGCGGAAGTGTGCGCAATTGATTTTTTGCATAAAATTACCCCTAAATGGGTAATTTCTGGAAGAAAATAAAAAATCTTTTTGCTGAGTTTAGTCAACGTTAAGTGGCGGCAACCAGGGGAACTTGTTCCAAAAATTTTTACCTTCACACTCGGCCGTTCATTTGCTTTTAAAACAGTAACGTCAGATTTTCTTCGATTTTGTTCATTAGTTCTTATAACCCTTAGTGATCGCAGGGGTATAGGTATGGAATTTTGACGTTGCATATTATAAATCTAAAATGTATTGTAAATAAATTGGAGTTTTATCAATTTTTTAAAAGAAAGTGAACATTTTAGCACGCTTTTTATGGATGTGATCCCCTATCCAGTTTTTTGACTAAAATTGGATGAAATTCGAAATTTAAAACGAGTCATGCAATTCGTCTCAGCTCGGCGAGACGAGTAGAATGAATACCATAACATGGGGTTTTCATCCCAAGCTCATGGCCGAATGGCTAAAGTGACAGATTTGCAGTTTATAGGCTAGGGTTCGAATCCTGCTTTGAATTTAAAGTTGTCCAAATTCTATGTAAATTTTTGCAAAAATCATCTATATGGTTCTTGTCATAGCGCTAGGCTTGGATTTCGAAATGGTTGGGGCTAGGGATACGCAAGAAAAAAATGGCAATCTTGAGATTTTTGGGTGATTTTTTCAAAATTTTTCAAGTTTTTTAATTTTCACTAAAATAAGCTTTTCTATTCGAGAAATCGATTGCGCGCATTGCCGGACCTTGAAAACGCTTCTCTGCATTAGCATATTTTCGCTTCAATACATACATCTTTTTCCTGAATCAAGGGCAGCAAGCGTTTTTAAGGTCCGGGAATGCGAGCAATCGATTTTGGGCACTCTGTCAAAAATAGAAAAAAATACAGGATGAGTAAAAAAGTGCATTATTTTGATTGTTGAATTTAAAAAATTTTCTGGTCCCAAAAAATTTTTGGAACCAGAAATTTTTTAAACTAAAAATGATCCATATAGGGGCAATTTTATGGGGAATCAATTGCACGCATTCCCGAAGCATGAAAACGCTTTCCTGATCCTGATTCAGGGAATGAAGTTGGCGTACGGGCGAAAAAAGTTTTTCAATTTTCGAGTCAATACACCGAATCTATTCCCTGAATCAGGGTCAATAAAGCGTTGTTATGCTTCGGGAATGCGCGCAATCGATTTCCCGCATAAAATTACCCCTATATGGATCATCTTTAGTTTAAAAAATCTTCTGGTCCCAAAAAATTTTTCAGACCCAAAAATAAAAAAATACACTTTTTTTTACTCATCTTGTATTTTTTTAAATGGTTAAATTTAGGTTTAGAACCCACTCAACATAACATGTCACAAAAATTTCATTTTCAAAAATATAATTTTATCCCAAAAATTGCAAAAACATCATCGTGTTTAAAAAATGCTCTTCTAAACGTCCTATATCGACATGCTTGATTCATCAAGCACAATAACATTCGAAAATTTTTCTATGTGCTCAGTGCTCATATTGACATATTCATCAAGCCGGCGGCAAAATTCCCTTGTGTCAAAATGAAAGAGTCCTTATTTAGAAAACTTTTTCTTGGCACAAAATTCAAATTTCAAATATTCATATTTCATAATTTTATGGAGCCGCAAACTAGTTCATATGTTCAAAAATTTAATTGGATGTAAAATTTTTATAGTTTGAGAAAAAAAATTTTAGCAGTAGATTAGTAATTAAAAATTGAAAGTCGTATGATTGCTGGAGATCGAAAATTAGAGTGGTTGCTAGACAAAATAATAGATTATGGATAATTATTAGGCTATATAAAACGTGATATTAAAGGACCAGTCCACTTGGGACAAAGTTGTCATAATTGGCGTGGCGACAGTTGAGAACGGACATTTGAGGATGGGACATTTGAGGACGACCATTTGTAAACGGGACATTTGAAGGCGGAATATTTGAGGATGGGTGTTATTTAGGGCCTAAAAAACTTATCCCACCTTTGTTCCTCAAATGACCCGTTTACAAATGGCCGTCCTCAAATGTCCCGTCCTCAAATGTCCCATCCTTAAATGTCCAGTCCTCAAATGTTCCGTCCTCAAATGTCTCATCCTCAAGTGCTCGTCCTCAACTGTCGCCACGCCTCATAATTTGTATATATTCGGAAAGTTCATGAAATTTGGAGCATTTTTTGTTATTGTGATACTTTCTGAATCTTTAACGGCTTCGAGGTATTTTAGTTTAGCATAAAAGACTAAACTAAAAAAAGCACTAAAAAAGGCGCAAAAGAATTTTAGCACAAAAGACCGTCGTGCTCGATAGAAATGCTCTTAGAATTCAAAACTTTAAAAAAATTCAGCCCTTATGTGATCGAACTATTACTAATAAAAGAAACCCCCGCACTTCTAGCCACTTGATCACTTGGCACACTGTTTTTCAAGCAATGGAGAAAGCGAAACTTTGTAATCTAACGAAATAAAACAAAATATTTTGTCCTATTTATAAAATTAGCTGTCACAAGATCGAAATGAAAGCGTCATTATTAATTTGAATAATAAATGAGTTAGCAAAAATTAGTTAAACGCTAAACAAAATATAAATACGCCTGCACTGTTGGTTGGTCGGTAAAAAATCGATAATTGTTTAAATTGAATAACCAATTAGGCTATATTATAAGGAAAAATAAGAAATTTAGTAAATTCCATGCATGCCTCACGTTTAAAACCCATGTACACAAGTAAAAAATTGTTTAACCCATACCACGGCGGTTTTTTGGCAAAAAATTGGCGGAAACTCGAAATTTTAAACGCGTAATGCCATTCGGCTCAGCTCAACGAGTCTAGTAAAACGAGATATATTGTAACAACGGCTAAAGAATCACATGGCCGAGTGGTTAGTGTGACAGGATTTCACTTGATTTCGAATCCCGTTTCAAAATTAAAGTTTTCCGATTTTCATGAAAATTTTTGCATATGCCTATTTTTGGTCGTAGATCATTTTTTTACATCATGGTAATACCGTGGGGTCCCTTGTGCATGGATTAAAAAAATCTAAATCTGTGCATCTGTACGGATGAGTTGCCTGAATTTCAATAAAAAAGTTGCCTGAATTTCAATAAAATCGTGTTTATTGAAACGAAAAGATTTGAAAGTATTTCCGGAAATTGGAAAATATTGGAGATGTGCACGGGTTTAACACAAATGATTTTTTCCAAGAGAGGCAGCTGCCACTTCTAACTTATCTTATAGATTAAAACCCATTTCAGACCCATTCCAAAAATTGCCTGACCATGAATTACTCTAAACACTTTCCATGGTTTTAAGTCAATTAGAGTGCTCCCCTAAGACTAATAAGATCCAAGAAAGGCCTTTTTAATACTCTTTCACTTCCCTTTATAATGAGTATGTTAGTGATCTACAACTATCTAAACATGAATATTTAAATGAGAATACATATCTTCAGAAAACGAGTACTACATTTTCCATGAAATGTCGACTACGTGGCAAAGTGGTAAGTGGCGTCACATGCACTCTTACGGTCTCTGGTTCGATCCCCTGAGATTGAAATTTCAATTTTAGCGATTCAAAAAAGTTGTTAAAGCAAACCCTCCTTAAAATTACATGAAAAAATTTTGACTATCATTATTTTTCGATTTTGACCTTTGTGGAACCATGTACAGAGCCCCAATATCTCTCTAGATATGCATCTCTATATAGGGTCTCACAAAGGTCAAAATTGAAAAATAATGATATACAAAATTTTTATGTAATTTTAAGGGGGTTTGCTTTAACAACTTTTTTTGAATCACCAAATTAGAAATTTCGACCTCCGGTGATCGAACCAGAACCGTAAGCGTGCATGTGGTGCCACTTGCCACTTCGTCACGTGACCGACATTTCATATTGAACTGAAAAATGTAGTACTTATACAATTTTTAATTTTTCGAATTATTAATATTGAGCTCAGAATTTGCAAATAATAATAAAAAAATTTCGGGCGATGATCCAAAAATTTTGTGGATAAGATTTTCTACTTTATGTTCTTTTTTGCGGTGGCTGACATCTCCTTTAAATTGGGTGGAGTTTGAAAGAATTCTATCTCACGTGTGTTTCTAATAAATATAGGTTCTTCGAAGACAAAAACAAGAAGGAAAAATTAGCCTAGCAAATCGAAGTTAAATTGAGTGCGACTTGATTGGAAAATTGAATTTGGTTTATTCACAAAGAAATGACGAAGAAAGAAAATATCTTTGTTAGAAATTGAAAAAAATATGCCAGAAAAGTAAAAATTGAAGTTTAAAAATTGAAAACCAAAAGTTAAATTTTTTTATAACCAGAAATTTGCGCTGTAAATACGGGATTAGAGATTCATTTCTAGCATTGATGGGTAGAGGAGATGTCAATTTCCTAATTTTTGCTTGGGGGGATTGGCTACTTTTGCGTTGGGGATGGGGGGGGGGAGATGACCAAAAAAGGTCACCAGGCCCTAATTTTTTCTATCATGGATTTTTATTTCAACTAAGAAAAAGTTTTGAAGAACAAATAACGACAAGGAGCTTGTGCCACAACTTTTTTTAGGCCTATCGTGCATGGGGCAAGGGGAGGAGGATCCAATTCGCTGCGCGGGGGAGGGGGAAGGTTGCCAATTGGCAACCCCTGTTCAACTATGATTTTAGGTAAATTCTTAAATTCATATGTTCTTACCTCATCCATATTGTACTCAAAAAGTTCTTACTCCATAAAACCTAACAACACAATATTTATCAATATTTTCACAAAATACAAGGCCCAATAAAATTTTTCCTTTTTTGTATACAAATAGACGCTGTAATAAATTTTCACACCCCTCTTCTCTCTCTCACAGCGGGTGGAAAAAATGTTCCTTAACGGTGCAGATCGTTTTGAAAAGGATGAAAAACGGAAGATTGATGGAAGGCCAAGATAATTGGTTATTCTATGAAACAAATTGCCAAGTTCGACGAAAGACCAAAGGAATGTTTTCGAATTCTGGAGAAATTTCAAGTTGGTTCATAGAAAGTAATCCTATTAAAACATATGGGTTAAGTTAAGATCATAAAATTTTTACAGATGATAGTCTGGTAAAGGATTAGAAATTTCAAGAAATTTTTTTGAGATTGAAAGATGGATTGTATATGAAAAATTGGATTGTATATGCATATGAAAAAATGATATATTCGGAAAGATCAAGAAAAATGGAGCATTTTTTGTTTTTACGGCATGTTCTGAATCATTGTAGTTTTCGAGATAATTTCGTTTGAAATTTTCAATTTTTGTACAAGCTCTTCGTTGTAATACACAAACTTTTTTGAATTTTTTGTGGAAAAATCGATTTTTGCATCAATTTTTTAAATTTTCATAAAATAAACATTGTAGATATTTTTTATAGCTAAATGAGACGAACAAAATGACACCAAAATTATCCAATTTGAACATTGTTTTGGGGTTATTGAAACGACAATTCTGATTCATGCTTCCGAGCGCTCGGCTCCTGGTACTACTCTATTAAATATAGTAAACAAGGAAGAAGAGAGTTTCGAATAATCAAAAAATCAATACTCCTTAAATTTAAATAAATTTTTCAAAAACATTATATCTTCTCAACTTTAATGGCATAACATCCGGCAACAGAACAAAGAGTCCAAATGACGTTTCCACTCTTCTCATAAAAATAAGCAAAAAATGCGTCCTCAACACGCATATTCACATCCTTTAATCAAATATTCCCGAGTCCAGAAATCTAGCCACAGCTTATGAAAATTAAG
>JAQGBS010002770.1:0-12538 GCA_034698545.1 Acrobeloides obliquus | reverse complement strand
AACACGAAAACATGCGTTACGATCAAAATGGCTGATTGGATCGTATTCAGCATACACTCTTGTCGTATGCTGAAAAATTTTTTTGTCGAAAACGGATTTCTGACGCCATTCAGTTTTAAAAAAGCGACACGATGATTACGTAATCACGACCCTCCCCCTCATAATCAACCATAATATTTCGGCTACCCCTCCCCCCTAACCTGATTACGTAATATGTGAATGGCCCCTTAGCATTAATCCTAGCCATAGCCTAAGCCTTTGACTTCCAAATCTTTTTCCTTTAAATTTTTTAGGATTTATTATTTAATAAGCTCAAAAATTTTAATCGAATTTCGGTTATTAGTATAAATCCTTAACTTTTAGTACCATGGATTACGTGGATTATTAGTGGAGTAGATCAACTCAAAGTCAAAGAAGAAGTTATCGCCGACTTTCCTTTTATGGAGCAATTCTTTCGCTTAGTACCTAACGCGATGGGTTTATACGGAAGGCAGTCGGTGATCGCTATGCAGACCCTGCTCTACGTCTATGGCTTTCTCATATTACTTGCTCTTTTTATTCTTATCCTATTATTCGTTTTATTTTTTCATCAAATGAAGAAAATTTCAAAACAATTGAGTATAGACACTTACAAATTGCAAATGATGTTGTTTAAAACTCTAGTATTCCAATTTATCGCCGTTTCTATTCTACAGATAATGCCTATTACTATACAAGGAGTATTTTTGGGCACTGGAAGTCCCTATGGCAGCTATACAGAAATTTCATTAATTCCAATGCCATTTCATATGTTGATTGAGATATTTATCAATCTATATTTTATTAAACCTTATAGGTATTTTATTATCAAAGCTGTTAGGAAACTTCTCAAAAAGCCGGATTCTGTTGAATTATTTGAAGTTGTTAATCGTACGACTCAAAGTCTGCCAAGATGATATTAAAAATAGATTTTTCAATTTAAAAATCATTAAAATTTCATTCTAATCATAGAGCAGCTGACAAGGAATGCTCAACATAGGAAACGCGGATCTTGACAAGAGGCTTAGTGGGTTTGAAAGTACTCGGCTTGAAAACAATTATGGCATATGTTTCGAATCCGAACCAAAAGAAAAATTTTTGGCTACGGAGCTTTTAAAGTTTTTCCTTTGTAACAAGGTTTAACCTTGTTATAATCGAAATTAATCCTCTTGGTGCAGTGGAGAAGCCGACGGCCGTTTATCACAATGGATCGGGGTTCTAATCCCAGCTCTGGTAAAATGTTTTGCGAAAGATTTTAAGCCAAAAATTTTTCCTTTTGGTTCGGATCCGAAACATATGGCATAATTGTTTTCAGGCCGAGTACTTTCTAACCCACTAGGCCTCTTGTCAAGATCCGCGCTTCCTATGTTGAGCATTCCTTGTGAGTTGGAAGAAATGTATTTTTTTAAAGTTTTCCACATAAATTTAGAATAATTTTTATTATTTCTTCCGATTCTGTGTTTATTTTCTGTTTTTATAGGTTGTTTTTTCGGGAAATCGCGAGCTCAGGATTTTGAAGAAAATTTTTTTTATAATTTTTGTTTCAATAATAAATTAATATTGAAAATCAGGCAATAAAAGTAAATAAAATTTTTCTGAAAAATACGTAGTTTTCAAAATGCTACTCTTCCGCCAATTTGAGCTAGATCTCGAAAAAATCTGAGTTTCACAGACCTTGAAGGTCCGTACGAACTTTTCATACGGTACTTTTCGTAAGAACCTTTCGTACGAACTTTTCGTTGCCTGATTATCAATAAAATCCGTTTATTGACACAAAAAATTTAAACCAATACGGATTTAATTGATAATCAGGCAACGAAAAGTTCGTCGAAAGGTTCGTACGAAAAGTATCATACGAAAAGTTCGTACGACCACAATTGTACAAAAAGTTATACTGCCAAAACAACCCTTAAATGCCTTTTATTCGATTCAGTCATATCACAAAGAAATCAATTCCGTCATACTGCAAAAGACATTTTTCGAAATCTGAAAGAAGCTATGTAATGGGTGCCTTTTATGCTTTTTATGTTATTTTTATGAAGATCACACTTGGATTCAATCAAAGTATTCGGTCTTATGATCTACTTAAACGATTCATCTTGACAGATAACGTTGTGTGAGCCAAGCACATACTTTTACAAGTATATACTTTTTAAAACACTGAATTTAATTTTTATGACTTCTTATCGCAGACAATAGCGCCAGTTGCAATGTTTTTCGAGGCTAATACACATTTGACCTTTTACACGTTTGACCTCAAAAAAATTACACGTTTGACCTCATTTGTTGCCGATTACCATTTTACGTTGACCTAAGATCAAATGTGTAATTTTGAGAAAGGTGAAATGTGTAAGGTCAAATATGTAAAGGTCAAATGTGTATTAGCCTTTTTCGATTAAATAACTTTTCGAAATAGTGTTTTAAAAGACTTTCATGTCAGTGTTTTAACTCATTTTGACCACTGACAATACGTGGTTGTAACAAGGTATTTAGGGTTATGCTCTAAAAAATCATAATTATTTTTCCGTCTGCCTACAGCTGGTTAAAATATACTAGTCATATGGCCCGAACTCAGGGCCGTAGCCAAGGAATTTAGCAAACTATCGCAAATTTTTAGGAAAAAATTTAAAACCTATCGCAAATGTTTCAAAAACAATCGCAAAAATTTTTTTGTTTTTAACTCTTTTTTTAAAATTTTTTATTAACGTTTAAAAAATTTTTAACAACAAAAAATATTTCCCGAAATTAGGATTTTTGCTAAAGTAGTCTTTTGTAATGACATCAACCGTAGTCTCGCCTTCAGGTAAGACTGTGAGAGGTTTTAATAAAATCAACCACGTAATTTTGCGATATATTGCAAGGCAAAACCTATCGCAATGCGATAGGTTGCGATATGCTGGCTACGGCCCTGCCCGAACTCCACTACCCCCAGACCGTAAATACTGCCATGAACCTTCATAATGGTCATAAATGATAAAAGTAGTTTATTGTAAAATCTTTATAAGGAATATCAGAGTTGACCGGTAAGGATCGTCCGTAACGATAAGACCAAGAATGACCTAGTAACTTTTGTGTTGCAAAAATTCGATTTTTTTGGCTTTTTTTCGCTCAAAAAATTTATGGAAGCATCTTTCCAGTTTTTTTCAAGTTGTATAATTTTCACCACAATATCTCTATAGGGGTTTTTCTATGCAAGGAATCGATTGCGCTCATTTCCGAAGCTTGAAAACGCTTCCCTGGCGCTGATTCAGGGAAGAGATGTGTGTACTAAGCGAAAATAAGCTGGGGGGGGGGGGGGTAGGGAAGCTGTTTCAAAGTCCGGCGCAATCGATTTCTCGGATAGAAAAACCTTCTATAGGGCTATTTTGGTGAAAATTAAAAACAAGTTTTATTAATAATTAAATAAAAGTTTCATAACATTTTAAAAGAGAGGTGATGATATGCATCAATATAAATTTTACAAAAAAACAAAGCTTCTTTTTCTCATAGGCCGTTATTTCTTCTTTTCGGCGCTGATGTTCAAAGTGCCACGAGCATTCAAATGAGATTTAAGTGTGTTGATATCAACATCCGAAGGAAGTTTGTAAGCTCTGTGAATTTCTCGAGTGACAGTGCCATGGGTATCCGTTCGAGTTTCATGATGGCAGCTAATTAGGACTTCATTATTAGCGACCTTGACCTAAAATTAGAAGTTTAGGAAATTTTACGAACTGCCCATGGTCCGTTTTTGGAAACAACTCGCGGCCCGCTGCTGGCCCCTGATGAGGGTCAGCAATAGGCACTAGGAAGCAGATAGTTGCGGTTCATGGACTTCCTGGGGTTAGAATGGACCCACACCGTTGTTTCTGGAACCGGCCCCTTACCTCAATCTCATTTGGACGGAAAAATTGCACATCCAAGCCGACTTCAAATCTTTCTTTGGTATTAAGAACTTTTACAACACCATCATTGTGTTGTAGAGGCCAGTCCCATGTTTCACCAACCCAATCATGTGAAATTGGTACTGTAGACATTTGTAAAAGTTTCACTAAAAAATAATTTTTTATGTTAAAATTTTTTATACCATAAAACATTTCAAGCTACAAAAACAAACAGTTTCCGCGTGGTGTATAATCCATTTCTACACCAGAATCAAAATTTTCTATACATCATAGTCAACTGGTTAGAACAGTAGACGCCGGCGCAGAAGAGGCGGGTTCGATTCCGCTCGAAGAGATTTCAAATTTTGAATGATGCAAAAAGAGATCGCTCCGAGCGGGATCGATTTTGAATTATGCAAGTTTTTGCATATGCCCATTTTTATGCGGAAAACACGATGATGATAACCCCATAAAATTACCATAAAGTACAAATATATTTTTTTTAAATAAGCGTCAAAATTTGCATAAAAACTTTAAAAAATTATTTTTTACTTTTAAAGTAAAAAAAATAATATCATCGCCATATTTCTCGCATAAAAAATACTCATAAGCAAAAATTTTCATCAATTTTGGATGCTGCAAAAAGAAATCTATCCGAGCGGGGTCGAACCCGTACCTTCAGTGCGTGCGTCTGGCTTCCTAATCACTTGACTAGGGTGAATTAAAAATTTTGACTCTACCGCGAAAGCAGACTATAAGGCACGATGCTGTATAGTAGTGATGCGTCGAAATCGTAAATTTCGATTTCGATCCTCAAAATTTCGACTTCGAGGTTTGACTTTCGAAAAATTGAAATCTAAATTTCGATAAAATAGATCGAAGATCAAAAAAAGACCCCCTATGTTTTTGCTCTAAATTTTTAAATTTTTTTGAAGATCATAATGGCCCATTATGATTTTTTACCAAAAAACACCAAAATTTTTTCATTATTTTCACTAAAAATGTTTAAGATTGTCAATTTTATCATAAAAATTCATCATTTTTCGCCAAAAGTCGTCATTTGGCGAGCATTTTCAGCTTAAAAATAGCAATTTTCTATGAAATTTTGAGTTCAAAATTTCGACTCCCGATCTTGATTTCAGGAACTAGTATCGATTAAGTATCCCACTGAACGTGAAATTTTTCATCATCTGGAATTGACCCCTCTAGAGATAATTTTATGCGGGGAATCCGAATTTCACATTTCCGAGCCCTGAAAATCTTTCCCCGAATCAAGAAAAGGCTATTTATATGACGTGTGGCATGTGATTCTTGTCAAAAATGTGGCCCTAAAGAGGGCCATGCGTCATATAAATAGTCTTTTCTTGATTGGGAAAAGATTTTCACGTCTCGAAAATGTGGAATTCGGATTCTCCGCATAAAATTACTCCTAGAGGGGTCAATTCTATACGATGAAAAATTTTTTTGAAAAACTTCACGTTCAGTAGAATACCTAATCGATACTAGTTCCCGATTTCGACCCCCAAATTTCGATTTCGATCTTTCCGATTCGAAGCATCACTACTGTCCGATCTGGCAAGTAGTGTGCAGGCAATTAAAATTTTAATTCCCGCAAGAGTAGGTTTTCGTTTCAATACACAGACTTTTAATGGATTTTCCATTCGTTACAAAGATGTTAAAATGTTCATAAAAAGGCGATTGCAGCATCTTTTATAACTCTCCAAGACGAATAAAATTATCCAATTTGAACATCGTTTTGAGTTAATGAAACGAAAACAGACTTTTTGCCCGAGCACCTTGAAACGAATGAAACAATTTTCAGACACAAAAAATAAAATTTCGAAATTCATGTTAGTTTAAAAATCCTTGAAACAAATTTCCACAAAACATCATTTGTTTTCTCAAATTTGATGAAAGACACAAGTTCCCTCTAACTTGAAAAATTCGGTCACATCTCAAAGCCACAATAATAGCCAGACTAACATTTGCTGCCTTGAATTTTCGACCACTTTCCACACTCTAGGTGAATGATGAAAGAAGAAGCAAGAGCAGCAGCAGAAAAAGAAGATATCGCCTAATATTGGTTGTCTCCTTTGTGTGTTCGTTCTTCGAGATTTGACTAGTTCTATCTGTCTAATAAAAGATGCTAGTATTTTCGCACGCCGAGACTTACCAAACAATAAGTTTTAGTGAAACGCTCAGAGATCAAGCTATTGTATTAAGTTTTCTCTCACGACTAAACACTTGAAATTTCATTGCAAAAAGCTTTTTGGTGGCTTTAACGCAAAATTTACTTCCGTGAAAATTTTAAGTGGGTCAATTAAAGGGATAGGAGGTAAGGGTGATTAAAAAACCGGATTTTTGCAATTTTTGAGCGATTTAAAAAAAACTTTTTACGGTCCTAAAAAGATAGATCGGGATGGGACTTCAAATTTTGCCTTGGTGTTATGTGCATCATATAGGCATTCCATTTAAAGTGTAAAAATTTAAGCAAGATAATTTTTTAAATTTTTTTAGTCCTTTATCTCTTAAAAATATTACAAAAATTATAAAACTACATTATAGTTGCCAGTTAAAAAATCATATTACAAAGGTACTAAGTTAGTTTTTTTATTATGCAAGTTTTGAAATTATGAACAAGATTGATAAAATTTTGATTTAAAACTGTAGTGCTCTTTAAAAAATCGAACCACATCAAACGATAATATTAAAATAAAGATGTATTTCTTCTTGGAAGCAGAAATAGTAAGGACTCCGTTTTGGCTTAAAGGGGAGTAGCAATCGAAGCCGGTTCTCCGAAAAAATTTTTTTTGAAAATTTTTGTAAAAAATAATTCCTAAGGGTAATTTGAGAAATCGATTCCGCGCATTCCCGAAACATGAAAACGCTTCCTTGACCCTGATTTAGGGAATGGGGTGGGTGTATTGAAGCGAAAATCAAACATTTTCGGATTTTTATGAGAAAACCACCGATTCTTAGGTTTTTCTAGACAGAGAATCGATTACGCGCATTCCCGAAGCTTGAAAATGCTTCCCTGACCCTGATTCAGAGAAAGGATACGTATTTACGTAAACAAATTGATTTTCGCTTCAATACACCGATTTCTTCCCTGAATCAGGGTCAAAGAAGCGTTTTCACGGTTCGGGAGTGCGCGCAATCGAACAATAAAAAACAGTAATCTTGTATCCGGCACTGGTCATACGCCTGAATTGAACTCGATGGATTACTCGGTTTGGAGTATTCTGGAAGCGTCTAATCAACTTCTTTTAGCCTGAAAACTCACTAAAACATTATTTTTTGCTATGCCGAACATTTTCCGATAGTTTTTGGATAAATCTAACGAACTTATGGAAAATCGATTTTTCACGACCTAAATTTTTGAGTAATTTTTTTTAGTCCTTTATTTTTTTTAAATATTACAAAAATTATAAAATTACATTATTACAATAGTTGCCAGTTAAAAAATCATATTACAGTAGTGATGCCACGAAATTGTGACTTGAAATCGAACGAAATCGGTTCTCAAAATGTTTTCTTTAGCTTTTTATGAAAAATGCCAAAAATAAAAATAACACAGAAATTGCATTCTACAACTTTTATTTTGACCACTTTTTATGAAAATATATAGAAAAAAAGTTACGAGACAAATTTCGTCGCGATTTCGCTACGAAATTTGTCTCGTAACTTTTTTTCTATGTATTTTCATAAAAAGTATCCAAAATAAAGTTGTAGAATGCAATTTCTGTGTTATTTTTATTTTTGACATTTTTCATAAAAAGCTAAAGAAAACATTTTGAGAACCGATTTCGTGGCATCACTAGTACTAACTTAGTTTTTTATTATGCAAATTTTAAATTATAAACAAGATTGATAAAATTTTGATTCAGAACTGTAGTGTACTCTAAAAAATCAACATCACATCAAGCGATAATATTAAAATCAAGATTTATTTCTTCTTGGCAGCAGAAATAGTGAGGACTCCGTTTTGGCTCAAGTGACTTTTGAGTGTAGTGGCATCAACATCATCGGGAAGATGATAAGTACGAGAGATTTCACGTTTTACATCACCGTGTTTGTCAGTTCGGGCTTCATGTCGTAAATGGATCATCAAAGCGTTGTTCACAACTTTGACCTAAACGGTAAAATTTATAGGGAATTTTCTGATAAGAGGAAAGAAGTCATTATGCATGGTGGAGTGGTAAATGCCTCACTTTGCACTCAAATGGTCTGGGATTCGATTCTGCCAGGGCAAAAATTCTATTTGATGATTCAAAAAGTTGTTAATGGGAGCCTATATAAAATTGGTCGTCGATTTTTAATATTCGTCCATGAAACAAGGGCATATTTATGGGGGGGGGGGGCAGTGTTGACTCGAGTACTCGCTTCATGAGTACTTACATGTCGAGTAGTATAAGAGTACACTACTCGACTGAAATCGAAAAATCGAGTCAAGTAGTGTACACTACTCAACTGAAATCAAAATATCGAGTCGAGTAGTGTACATTACTCGAAATTTTTTTTCAAAAATACAAATTTTTTTCTAAAATTAAAAATTTCTAAAATTCGAAAAAAATTTGAATTTTTTGAGAAAAATTGAATTTTTGAAAAAAATTTCGAGTAGTGTACACTACTCGATTCGTCATTCGAGTAGCGTACTCGAATGCAACACTAGGGCGGGGAAAGAATAGGTGCTGTTAGGGGGAGGGGGCCATGTTCCCTCGAAATCGAAAAAATGAAAACTTTTTCCTAATGGTTCCCCCTAATGTTTGTGACCAAAATTTTGAAAAATGGTCCCCCATTATGATTTTTCACCAAAACCTACATCCAAATTCCCTATTTTTTCAACAAATTTGCCAATTTTTCATCAAAAATCGAAATTTTCTGAGTATTTTCAGCTTAAAAATAAGCATTTTCAAAAAAATTTTATCTGCAGCGCTGTTTGTTTAAGAAGCAATAATTCAACGATAAAAAATTTACAAAAAAGGTCATCAAATGTGTTCCCCTCCCCCAAACCGGCCCAAAAATTAAGCTCTTGATCTGCGTGTGGGGTTGGAGGGGGGGGGAAGTCTTAGGAAAAACATTATTTTTCTTAAGAAAAAAATGAAATTTTTTTCAAAATTGCTTAAAAAGTACACTTAAGAAATTTTTCAGATTTGGGGGAAAGTTTCCCCTCTTTCCCCCTTCTTCTTTACGTCGCTACCCTTGATGCAAAGTGGGACGCTTGCCATTTCACCATTGATGATGACTATGATATGTGGTGCGCTTATTTCCTATCACTGTATCCAGAGCATTTTACCTCAATTTCTTTTGGAGTGAAAAAAGAGGCATCAAGTCCGACTTCCCATTTATCTGGGGTGCTGTGGACTTTCACAACACCATCGTTGTGCTGCAAAGGCCAGTCCCATTGCTCGGCAGCCCAGTTATGTTGTACTTCGACAGTAGTCATTTTTATGAATAAGGTTTTTAGATTGAATAAGTTAGACTAAAATTATAATATAAATTAAACATTAAAAACAGCAAAGTGAAAAAAGACCGTTCGGTTTTTATCAAATGTATGAAACACCTGAAATTTATGAAAGTCCATCCGTCCATGTGTTTGTAGTCGAATCTCTGAGTACAAAAAATTGGCTGATTTGGAGACATTTTTGAAATTCGTATATTTGTCAATTTTTAGAGGGTAACCCACCAATTTTTTAGTTTAAAAAAATTTTATTAAAAAATAGTATCGCCATCGTGCTCCCATAGTCGAAAATTCCCAAGTACAAAAAATTAGCCGATTTGAAGATAAGTTTTCGGTATCGGTATTCGGTAATTTTTTCGTCCGGTATCTTTTCGGTATTGGTAATTTTTTCATCTGGTTCAGCCCTGGTTCGGATCGTTATATAGCGCTAGCGGAAAATCTCTCCCCCCCCCCCTCTGTAGCACCCGGTTCTAAAAATTTTAAAAAGAATAAAGTGCTATAAAGCAAGGATATTTTTATCACTTGCAGTAGCAATCTTTACACTAAAATTCTACGCGTCAAAAATGTTCAGAATAGCCATAACATAAAGGCGGCACTAAAAGTGACCAAAGACCATCGTTGTGTTTTAATCGACTGACGACAGGGTCAATTGTCCGGATTGCCCTCCTCCTCGCTACGTGTCTGGTCAAAGTTCCTAGCCAGATGGCTAAGCTAACTTTTCTCCCAATTTAAAATGAAAAATATCACCCAGACGCCAGCTGGCTAAGCCTGCATAAAAACTTCGTTTATCTAACCTCGCGGCTTTCCTGTTCCAGTAATGGCCCATTTTCAGTTCCTGTTCCAGGAATCGGATCCGCACAAAGTTTGAAAGTGGAACCGGAAACGAAAGAAATTTTTTGGGTGAAAACTGAACCAGTCCGCAAAAAATTTTTCAAAGAAAAATTCATCATTTTTCACCAAAAATAGTCATTTTCTGAGCATTTTCGTGTTAAAAATGACAATTTTCAAAATTAGAATGCTACTCCACAAAAATGGAGTAGGCATTATAATTTTGGAAATTTTTTTAATTTTCAGCAAAACAAAAGGGGACCAAAGGGGGAAAAATTCATTTTCCAAGTTTGGGGAGGTTCTCGAGAGTAGCTAAAGAATGGCTAAAGAATTTTAGAAAAGAAATAAAATAGATTAATATAGCTATAGTCTGTTTCAACTCATAAGTCCAAAATAATTCCCCGACCTCGGTAAGAAGCGATCCTGTAAGTACTCATGAAGGCAAGTTAAGCAACGTTGAGACCATCAGGTTCGATTCCGGATAAAGTTATCAAAATTGAATCAAATTTTTATCGATACTTTTAAATTATACTTTATAAGATTTTTGCCTATTTTTATTTTCCTAAAAAAATTTATATCATCCAATGGAATTCGAACCCTTGATCTGTAAAACTTAATGTTGCCTGTCATCTTACCGGGGTCGGAGAACTAGTGATGGACTTGTGTGCTGAAACAGACTATAGTAGAAAATTTGCAACAAACAACTAATTAAAAAATTGACTAAAAATTAAAAACCCACAGACTTTCTTCGAGCAAAAACATAAAATAACAATTCAAGCTCACACTTTGACAAACAAATCTATCTAACTTGAGAGTCCTGGAAAATCATTCGCTCGTGCAACTCGAATGGTAGCTTATGTATTTTTCTTGTGCACCAAAAACCATCTGGAAAATTCGACGGGCACATGTGGATAGATCAAAACTTGTGTTTATCCCTTTGATCTCCACCTCATTTTTTCTTTCTTCCAAACAGCATATTTTAATCCAAAGAACGATCGAAATGGCAACAAATATCCGTTCGTAAACAATCTGGAACAATCTGGTAAACTCTGTTCGTAAATAATAGCAGTTGCTATTTTTAATATCTTGCGGAAGTTTTTGGTAAAAACAAAAATTATTATAAATTAGAGTGAACAAATTGTCCTCGATCTCACTAAAGGTAAAGCTTTCAAAAATTTTCCAAGAATATGCGGGAACTGTGGTAAACAATCTGGAGTGCTTTTAAACGACGAAAACTTTCTTGACGTTGTTTTTTTCAAGAAAGAAAGAGAATAAACAGAAGCTTATGTCAACAATAATTAGTGTTGCCAGTTCATATTTTTATTTCTAAGCATTTTTGTTCAAAAATAAGCATTTTAACATTTAAAGGCCCAGACCAGTCAGTTACAACCACATGAAAAAATGATATATTCGGAAAGATCATGCCAACTGAAACATTTTTTGCTTTTACGGCATGTTCTGAATCGTTGTAGTTTTCGAGATAATTGCGTTTGAAATTTGTTACAAGCTCTTCGTTGTAATACACAAACTTTTTTGAATTTTTAAATCGATTTTTGCATCAATTTTTTAAATTTTCATCAAATGAAAACGGCTTGTTAGCCATAGATCGAGTTGGGGGGGCGGTGGGGCACAACTCTTTTTTCAGATTTGGGTGTACAATTTTGTCAAAAATTTGTTGTAAAAACCAGGCACGTAGCGAGAATCCAGCGACAGGGTAGACAATGTTATCCCTTATGTTTTTTTAAACTTTGTTCAAAATCTGATAAAAATCACAAGGTACACTTAAGTTTTTTTCAAGATTTTTTTGTTGAAAAATGAGCTGAAAATGCTCAGAAAAAAGTGTTATCGATTTTTGACGAAAAATGATGAATTTTGAAGAAAAAAATGGAATATTTTTGGTTAAAAAATGAGTAAATTTGGTGATTTTTGTGAAAAATTATAATGGGGGACCAAAAAAAAATTATAATTGGAGACAAAAAAAACATAAGGGAGACCATTAGAGAAAATTTGTCATTTTTTCGACGGCAAGGGGCAATTGTCCGGATTTCCCCCTCGCTAAGTGCCTGACAAAAACGAGTTTGTTAAAAAATTAAAATTATTGTTGAAAAGGCGGCAAATTCTGGTCATTTTTTAGTGCAATTTTTTTAAAGCAAAAACTTAAAGGACCATTAGGAAATTTTTTATTTTTTCTGATTTGGGAGGGGGCACGTGTCCCCATGCCCCCTAGCTACGGCCTTGCGGCTACCTGCCAATTTTTCCTGTTACCGGCTCGAATGGTGCATTTTTATGTGTGTTTAAGAGACACTTTCTTGAACACTCGAAGCTCCCAGGCGACATTGCAAAAAAGTTCTCGCCCGTCGTCGACCTGAAA
>JAQGBS010002769.1:0-12538 GCA_034698545.1 Acrobeloides obliquus | reverse complement strand
TTATTTCCAAAAAAGTGCAAAAATTGAAAAAAGCATAATTTTCAAAAAATCATATCTCCGCGATTTTAAAAGCTTTTCAATAATTCTTTTTGTAAAAAATACCTCAGAATCCCAACTTATATTTTAATATAAATTTAACACAAAATATCAAAGAATACAAGGATCAAAATTTAAAAACTTTTTACGCGGATACTTATGCATCAACCCAATAGTAGGGTAAAAGAAATTATTTGTAAAATAGAAAAATTAGCTTAAATGAAAAGCAAATATTCAACTTGCGACTATGGATAAAATGCAATTATCTATGTGCTATCTTTAAAGATCTAATTTGAATGAATTAATGTTTATTCCAGGTATATTAGCTCTATAGGTATATTGGCTATATATTAATGATATTTAAATTGATAGTGCAAAAATTGAAAAATGCATATTTATTTTTCTTATTTTATTGATTAAATTTTTAAAATTTTGCTTACCGTCACCTAGATCCACACGTTCACAATCACCTTGTTCGCTGGTTGATAAACAATTTAGGGAACCATGTTCGAAGAAACCATATGTTTCAAAAGTGTTTATGGCTGACGGTGGTATCTAAATTTTATGGGAATATAAAAAAACCTTTAAAAATAATCTAAATTTTAATTAAATCCGTAAAATTTATTATACTCTTATATACCATTTAAATGTTTGTATTTCAAGAAGATTTTAGTTGAGGTATTAAATCGACTTTTCATGAAAAGTGATGTTCTACAAAACTATTCCTTATAATAATATGGAGGGGGTGTCAGCAAAAAAAGATTTTTTTGATCCGATTTATAGTTTTTGAGAAAATCGATTTTTTGTCATTTTTCAGAAAAGTCGATTGTTGAGGTGTTAAAATGTCGTTTTGCGACATGCGGTTTTTTACGCGAAACTAGAGAGCTTTTGGTGTGTAATGAAAAAAATATGAAATCTTTTAAGCTCTGGAAGTTGGAGAAAAATGAGTTTGAAATTTAATTTCCAATGTAAATTTTAAATTTTGCAATGTTTGACTTTTCGTATTAATGTTTAAATTCAATTGAATTAGGCAACGTTGCATGATTCAATCAAATTTGATTTTCGAAGCGATTTATCGAACATTACAAAATTCAAACCCACGCATCAGCGGTGGACATTGTCCGCAATTTTATCTCGCGTATTTTTATATCGCGGTATATATTTGCACAATATATATAAATTTTCGCACATAAATTTGAAAAAATGCTGTAACTTGAGATGCGTGGTTTAAAGATCACGACATCCGTGGTGGAAAAAATCTATACTCATGACCACACATGGGAAATAGATATTTTAGAGTATTCATATACTCAGGGTCTCGCATTTCACAGGCTGTTTAGAGTAGGGACGTTATACTCATTTTTAGGAAAGGGAGCAACAAATCTCCAAAAAGGGAGCAAAATTTTCAAAAAGGAGGCATTATTTTTTCAACAATTTTCAAAATCAGAACAAAAAATTTTAGTCCTCCAGGTGGAAATAGTCTAAAAAATGACATTTTCGCCAAAAATCGATTTTGGGCAAAAAAGACTAAAAAATAGAATTTTGGCCAAGATGCATCTTTTGTCCAAAAAAGACGTTTTTTTGACAGTTTTAAGTGAAAAAGGTCAAAAAAGGGGTTTCACTTTTAAAAAGGGGAAAAGAGGCCGAGGTGTCAAAAAGGGAGCTTTTCCCCCTTTTTGTTATAACGCCCCTTTTAGGCGTTATAACATCCTTAGTTTATAGAGGGTCTCGCAGGCCGAGCGAGAATCTCCCCACATGTTTTTAACAAAAAATGATCAATTTTTAAAATTTTTAGTAAATATTATTTGACTTTTTTACAAAGTTTTTATTATTTTACAACAATTTTTAATAATTTTTTAATAAAGGGGGTTTTGCATCTCGCAGGCGGTTTAGAAAGGGGTCTCACAGTAAAAAATTTTTTGAATACCCATCTATCCACGTGTGCTCTTGAGTACTGCAAAATCTTTCTTTATTTCATTCAGAAGCGCTGCTCGGAGCGCTCGCGCACGGCTCGGAGAGCTCGGAAGCGAGGCCGAAGGCCAAGCCCGAACATCATAGGCGCTCTATTTCCAGTTTATAATATTAAAAATTTAAGCTAATGTACAAAATTTTTAACTCTAAAATTTCCTTATTAACAAATTGATTATAATAACTTCTATGGCATGGAAAGCAATGAAATATTGAGTGGTTAGGCTCGCAAAGACTAGAAATTGATTTTTTGATGTCTAAGCCGTTGAGAGAGAAAATAAAATGACGCGCATTTGCATTAACTCTAAAATTCTGCCGTATTTCTATACGCTGGTAAATTACTTTTATAAATTCATATTAAAATTTTTTTTGACAGTAAATCAAAATTATTGTCAAACAATAAGCAGAAAGTTAAATACATTGAAAACAATAAAATGTAGAAATAGATCGTTTGGCTTTATACGATTGTATGAAACATTTGAAATTTATGAAACAATTTAAATATTATAGGATCTACCAAACGATTGTGTTTTGTAAATTTAGTCATTTTCGGTGATTCACAGTTTCCGTAAGATCCCTTGCGATAGTGGCATAGGATCGACTAGAGAAGGGCATCGCCCCAAAATCATTAAAGAGACTTTTATGAAATTTTTGGCCTGCCTTCAGCAGCCCAAAACATAAGAGGAGAGATCCTTATCGTTTTTGTCGATTTTCGTCCCACTAGTGGGACAGTCACAAACGTAATTTATGGATGGCCCTTAACTATAGTCCATTTCCGTCGCCAATGGGAAAAAAGTCCAGACGAGATGGCCAAGCGGTAAAGCTCTCGCTTTGCACTCCAAAGGGCGAGGGTTCGATCCCGGAGGTCGAAATCAGAAATTTCATAATTCAAGATTTAATCATACAAACTACAAAAAATCGGGATTTGATCTCCGAGATCGAACCTCCGCCCTTCTGAGAGCAAAGCGAGAGACGACTTGGCCATCTCGTTCTGACTTTTTCCTCATTGGTGGCGGAAATGAACTATAGTTAAAAAATAAAAGAATATTTTTATATATAAAACTAACCTGTGAAGAAATTTTGTCTTCTGGTGCCATATGAATTAATTTTGGTTTACCGGTACTAAATACGTGAGAGTCACCTAAAAAAATGAATTTCAAGAAGCATTCAATCAGTGTATCACGAGCTGAGCAAAATGACTTATGACGTTTGAAAATTCTCATATAGAAACTTTATATTAATACCGAGAGTCGAGCGCTCTGCGCTCGCGGTTTTTTCGATAGTGACTCCAAGCAGCACTCCTGAGCGACATATTGCCGACAGGACCACGCAGGGATGCACGTTGGCAGGGAAATCAAGCTTAGTATATACTGGGCTTGAAATGTATATATTTTTCCCCAAGGGGTAAGAAATTGAAAAAATTTTTTTTCCGAATTCGATGATTTTTGTGTCAATCGTTTTCTAACATTGTCTCCTACAACTTTTGCAATCGCGCTCCGGGCTTAAACCAAGCGTTTTCGAGATCGTTTGGACAGACAAACAAACAATGTTGTAGGATATAAGGCATTTCTTTTTTTCGGTAACCGAAGTTACCACCAAACTGTAACAAAGTATCCCCCCCCAAATTTCAAATGGCTTCGCAAAAAACCGAAAAAGTTGAAAAAAGCCGATAAATTATTAATGAATATTTCCGAATTTCATTAAAAATGACCAAATGTTCTCTTAAAATGTCCAGAATTTCATTTTTTAAATCAAAAAGTATCATTTTTCACCAAAAAATGCCTTTTTCACCAAAAAATGCCTTTTTCTTTAGCATTTTCAGCTTAAATATGGCAAATTTCAACAAAAAATCGCGAAAACTTTGTTTAAAAAAACCGAAAAAGTCGAAAAAACCGAAAAAATTGGAAAAAAATTTGAAAAATAAAAAACCGACCGAAACCGAAGGGTTGGAAAATCGATAAACAACCTTCCGAAGGTTTTTTATCGGTTAAGAACGAAACGAGCGCTTTTTATCGGTTTTCCTACTCTATCGTGCGCGTTGGTTATAAGTTATAAAATATTGATTGTGTTAATTAAATTTATGCACGCTATACGTTATATTTCTCAAATTGATTAAAAAATAATTTTCTTAATAAAAATAATATTAAAGAAGCCTGGCCGAATATAAGTAGAGATATATAGAAACATAAAATAACTAGTCAACGAAGGCAAATTTATTATGATATCCATGTGAAAATAGTTTGTTGTTGCTTAAAGTGGAGAAGAGTACAGCTTTTGGGCATATTCGCATACGAGAGTAATTGAATTCGGCCGGGCTTTCAAAAATTGCGAGAATAGGAGGAAAAGACTAGTAGCATGCATCACGACTTAACAAGGCATATTTTAACGAGAAAACGAACTATCACAACTAAACTATTGTATTAGGATTTTAGGACAAATTTTTTGAGAGCATATTTTGTTGCGTGGTAACCTCAAAATCCTCAATTGGCCCCAAGCTATAGTGGTTCGAAAATATTGCCTATGGCATGCCAAAACTTTTAAACATTTTTTATTTTATAATTGAGTACACAAATCCTGTAAAAATTTTGTTCACAAACTTTAAACATATCTAAGACCAAGGAACTGCATAGCAACCGGAGCCGCAAGGAACCGGTTCCGGTTCCTTGGTCATAGAACGTTATGTTTTAAGTTTATGAACAAAATTTTTTGTCAGGTTTTGTGGCAAAAATGCTCAGCTATAAAATAAAAAAAGAATTATGTATTTTGGAATAAAATTGTTAAAGATAGACCCATTTTTCTAGGAACTGGAACGGCATCCCTGTGTGGTTGTGGGACATCCCTAGCTCATGCACGTTCTTTAGTTTTAATTTTAGTTAAAAAAGAATTAATATAGAAAGCTATTAGTAAAAAAATATAAATTGCTAGAATTTTAAGCATAAGCCAATAAAGATTAAAATATTCATGGCATGGATTAGTATTGAATGGACCTAGTCAGCTTCTGCTAAAGGTTCCAATTTCTCAAAGTAAATGAAGCATAAATTAGATTGTTTAGCTTTCAAGATTTTAGAGAAAATATTAAACTGATTATTATAAAAAGCATAGCAAATATAATGGAAAATAGATCATTTAACACGGGAATATTTTTTAAACTCTTTCCGGTTTATTCGATTGTTTTTGGTCATACTTTTTAAGTTGTTAAAGGTCCAGTCCGAGCGGGAAAAAGTTGCATTTTTTGTTGATATCCGAAGGCATACATGGGCAAGCAGGGGGGGGGTACTGGGCCTCAAAATACGAATTGGTCCCAAAGGTTACTGTCGACCAAAAAAAACGTCGACAGGCGAAAAAGTCGAAATACAAATTTTTTGGAGTTTACGAATTGGAAATACGAAATCGTAGTCAAATACGAATTCGTATATATGTTTTGGACGTATTCGCCGTCAAAATACGAATTGGTCCATTAATTTTTTCCCCGATACGACGAATTAGGGGGGTACAGTACCCCCCCCCCCCCTCTTGCCCATGTATGTTCGGACGGGACTTTGGTGCAAAAGTAACGGGATTTTTATCCAAAAGTAACGGGAATTTGGTCCAAAAAGATATTTTTGGACCAAATTCCCGTTACTTTTAGACCAAAGTCCCGTTTCTTTTGCCCCCCCCCCTATATATAAAAGTTGTATGGCAGATCACCATATTTATTTTGAATGGATAACGAAATCTCAATTCAATTTCTACGACGAGTTATGGAGATTTTACTAAAGCGCAAAAATTTTGAGAGTACCCCTACAAAGATAACGCTCTAGGTAACACTGGCACTCTTTTTTTCAAAAATTTTCTTGCGATTTTGTTCCGCATAAAAATTGTTCTACAATATACCAAACCAAAGATCCGTCTTGCTATTGTTAAGCATCTTAATTAAATTAATTAGAAAACATGGTATAGAAGGGAAAGTACGCTAAGACTATTTCATTAATTGAATGAATAGCCTTTAAGACTTCTTTCGGTTTCAAAATAAACCCAAGACTAGAATTAATTATATCCTTTGAATAAGCGATTTCTCATGCCAAGTATTATAATTGAGACAAGAAAAATGGCCGCCTACCGGCGGCCCTTTTAACTTTTTTTTTCAACTTGACTTGGCGAAAATTTTTTAATGATTTCTTGACTACGTTTGAAAATTTTTCTCGCGATTTTATTTCGCTTATAACTTTTTTACCGTTAGATTTTCAAGTAGTGCTGTAAAAGTAAAAAATGCTCTAAATTTTGTGCTCATCATATAAAATCAACTCCCCAAAAGTGGAATGGTCCTTTAAAGAGAATGTTTTGCTTAAAATTACCTTTTGCAAAAAGATCCAGGATTTTCAAGCCATTGAAGTTTACCCCGGTAATCTTGCCAGTAAACTCATCAAAAATTTTTAAAGAACGACGGTGCTTTTTACGAATTGTGCCTAGACTATGAAAAATATTGAAAGATGCACCCACAGATATTCTTTGATGCATGTTTAACGTATATAATTCATTTTGTTTATCTAAAATATTACTTGCGAACAGGCCCGTAGGAGGGTCCGTTTTGGGAGCGGCCCCTCATTTTGTCAAAATTTTGGCTAAAAACATATGAGGGTACCATTAGGAAAATTTTTGACTTATTTGGATATCGGGGGCGTCTCGGGCCCCAAGTAGCTACGGGTCTGATTGCAAACGGTGGCGTAGCAGGGATTTTACGTCAGGGAGGGCTAAAAAAATTTTGAAAAAATTATAAGGGTACCCCCTTATGAGTTTTTCTTAGATGTGTTTTCACGACGGGGGCTAACTATAGCCCCCTTCTTGCTACGCCTATGCTTGCAAAAGACATATTCGTTTATAATACCTGATGGAGAATATTTTATAGCCATATGTTTATCTAGCGAAAGAGTTATATTGGCCTTAATTCTTGTCAATCTAATAATATGGAAGCGGCCATCGTTAACAAAAATATCAAAATATCCCAAATGATGATCACGACTTCCCAAGTTATAACGAAGTTGCACATAGCCACCACCCTATAAAAAGTTTTTTAACTTAAAAGTTTGGCGATGAGACACTTGGGGACGGAGGATACCTAGTTACGTGCAAGTGCTTGAAGGGGATACTTATAGTTAGCTGGGGAATAAAGGAAGAAACCTAGCATTTTTATAGGATACCCAGCTTGACTTGAAAATTTTTGGGGGATACCTGGCTTTACTTGCTTTGGGGGAGGGGTCCTTACAACACTGAAAAGTCATGCGTCAACACTTTTTGGCGTACGCCCACTCCCTGTGCGAATTTTTCAAACATTGCCTCTTATATTATAAATAAACGCTTACGATAAAAAGTGTTAAATAATCTCCTTCAACACCACATTGTAAACTCAACAAAACCCCATTCGAATTATGAGTTTGAAATCCTAACACTAAGTTATCTTTGATTGTACTTGGACTCTGTCCTTCTGAAAATTCGTAGTAGATGGCAGACCTGTCGTTTGAATCAAACAAATAAGAAGTTCCAGCTAAATATTTTTTTACGAAAAATAAAATTTATTAGGTTAGGCAATAAGCATTGCAAGTTTTATAATATTGGGTTGATGGAAAAGTCCTGTTACTCGATTTAAAGGTATCGTTCATAGGTCGGCAAGGTGGGGGGGGGGAGGACTCCCACCACCTTATTAAATTCGGCTAAAATTTTAATAAAAAAGGACCTTTTTTTAGTTTGAGATAGTCTTCTGACACCCAATTTTTATGGACCACCTCATATGTTCGGTGGGGTCCATGAGGTGGTCCCCCCTTAATTTTGGGTCCATGAGTGAGTGGGTCAGGGGGAGGCTTCCCCTTGCTGACCTACAATCTCGTTCTAGAAATCGATTTTTTGCAAAAAAATTTATTTTTTAAAATGAGATCAGGTCCTTCAGATATAAGTGGATTTTTGAAGTGACAAGAGAATATTGGCAGGTGCGCAAGTAATCTAGGGGCCCAATATGTAATAAATATCATTCAATGACTCGCCATATTTATGGATTACCCTAATACGAAATATACTTACTGTCTTCACAATATTTTCCACTATAAGCAGTATATGAGCAGTCACAAAAAATTTTTCTCCAATCTTGATGACATATACCATCATTTTTGCAAGTTAATGGAGTACAACGTTCAGATGGGCCTAAAATCAAAAAAATTTCGATCTGGCCGATGTATTCCATTATTGTAAACATTTCTAGCTTGGAAAAAATCTGAGAAAATTCCTTTTCGATCTCTCCAATTACAGCCCCGTGCAAAATGGTTCAAAAATCGAGCGCTAATCACTAAATACATCTGACTTGGATGATAGTCGAACCGTTTAACTCTAAGGCTACCTAGGTTCGAACTTTCAAGATATTGTCTCTTAAATTTTATAAACAATTCCTACCTCGGCAACCTTTAACCACTGATATTGTTTGATCGGAATCATTCATTAGATCAAGATGATGGCGTTTAATTTTTAATGACGAAAGGCATCCTTTAAAAGATCTTGTTGTATTAATAAACTCTGGCAGCTGAATTTGTTCTGGCAATCCTCCTTAAATGTTTTAATAATATGTGACAGTGATTTAAAGGTAATGAGCAGGCAATTAATTCACAAAAAATAACGATACCCAAAAAAAGTTGTCCATATAAGGCAGCTTTGTGATTTTTTACTTCGGTTAAAGTTGCAGTAAAATTATCTACCGATATAAAGTGAATTCCTGTAATCACATCCTAAATTAAATTAAATAATACCACGGTACCGGGAGGACGAGCGCTAAACGCTCGGATGGGAGAAGAGGAGAAGATGAGGTGAGTGTGAAATTCTCCCTCCGAGCACTTTCCACACTCACTTCTTCTTCTCCCCTCTCCTAGCGCGTTCGAAAAAGAGAATTTTTTGAACAATAAGTATTACTTTTTTGTTTCCGATATCGATTCGACCCTTTCCTGAGTCAAAATCAAAAAAATCTTTCAGACTCGAGTTCCCCATGTCGAAAAATCCCCAATTGCAAAAAATCAGCCGATTTGGAGAACTTTTTGAAAATAAATTATATGTATTACTTTTACCCCAAGGGCAAAAGATTTAAAAAGAGTTCGATTTCGATTATTTTGGTGCCAATCGTCTTCTCTCATCGTCCCTTACAACTTTTGTTTTAGCATTCAAGGTTTAAGTCTAACGCTTTCGAGACGTCGGACTCATAAACAGACATTACACATTTAATTTAGTAGAATAAAAAATAAATAATGAATTTTTTCATCACTACCTGATATAAAGTTACGGTATGCCATTTTAGATCATTTAGTTTATAGGAATAAGGCAGATGAATTGTTGTTGTGTAAGAATTCGATCCATAACCAAATATATATTTAAGTTCGCCTTTAATTAGTTCTATGACGGCGAGATCACCTTTAGAGGTGGAATTTGAAGTTAATAATAATAGCAAACCAGAAGATACTAACGTTTTAAATTTAAATGAAATTCGATAAATATTTAAAGAAATATTAGCAAGTGTATCGTTGGAAAACATTATATAGCCATCTTGATCAGATTCAAATGAAATGGAGTTAGTTTTAAATTTTCTAAAAGTTTTATTAAACACTTGTTTTGCTTTGTGGGCGCGGGGGTATTTAAATGTTGCTAGTTGTTTTTTACAAACGTTACAAAAAATTTTGGTGGCGTTACAATACGTTGCGAATTTTTTGGTGACGTTACAACAGATAATTAGATTTGAAAAACAAGGCCTACTTTGACTGAGGAATATTATCTTCGAAAACTAAATTATTCACTGCAACTTTTGCCTTTAATTTGTGAAGTATATCATATTTATTGAATATAAGATAAGACATTTCGCCATCGTAAAAAGACCTTTCATTTGATTCTTCTAAATACAATTTTTCGGAATCAAAAAACCACAATACACGTATAATAGAGTAATACTGTAGGGCAGAGCGCCTCATGGGCTCGCGAATTCTCTGAAAAATAGAACACCATGGGGTTCTATTAGAGGAAATACGGTATTTTTGTTTCAAGAACTCAATTATTCCCTGAATCAGGGTCAGGAAAGCATTTTCAAGATTGGGGAATTTGCGCAATCGATTCCTTGCATAAAACTACCCCCAGAGTGGTCATTTTTAGAAAAATAAATTTCCGGGTTCCAAAAAATAAAAAAAGCTACTTTTTTGGCCACCCTATAAATATATGAATAGCTTATAAGCCCGCCTTCATCGGGTCCATGAAGCTAGTATATTTCAATTATTGTAAAGGCTCGTTTTCAATCAATTTAAAAGGCTTGTTTACACGCTAGCGTTGACGCTTTTATGTGTTTATATTCGCTGTTAACGCTAGTGATGAGCTGACGCAAAGTGTGTGTAAACAAGCCTTAAACTATTCTTTGTAATGTGGTTTTTGGACCCATGAAATATTAAAATAATATTATTTCATTTTTTTAATGATTATGCTTACCACAGCTAACTTTGCAATAACTAATTGGTGAATGAATAAAGTGACCAACAGCAATTTTGTCAATATGAATAATGACGTTTGGCGTTGTAAGAAAATCTATATTTTAAAGATTACATTTTCTCTTAAAAATCGAGTTTAAATCGGATTTCTTCGAGCGAGCACTTTTTGGATAGCCCTGGGGATAGGGAATATGCTATATAAAGAATTATTGAAAAATATTTTATTTTCGTCGAGATATGGCCTTTTGAATTTTCAAAAAAAATTTTAAGCCTTACATTCAAAAATCCACCAAAAATCAAAATTAAGTCGATTTCCTTCGAGCGACCACTTTTTGGATAGCTAAGCGCCGCGATTAATCGCATAGTTTTTTAAACAATAATTGCAATCGCAAATTATGGCATTCAATTATTAAAACTTACAGCTATGTTCCCATTTGTTGTCCTTATACAACAATATTTTTTCTCCACGTCGTCTAATTTTTATTCTGTGCCATTGATTATCATTAAGACCACTTCCCCAAGTAAATGTCTAAAAAGATAAACTAACCAATTAGGAAAGGTTTATTACTTGTGGTCCTTTATTATGATCTAGCTTCAATTCAAGTTCACCATTTATTAATGTTAATAAAATTCTATCTTTAGGGAAATTTTTTGCATGCGTATCTAAAAGAATAGCGTCATCATCTTCTGTCCGAAATCTTATATCAATATCTTCAGCTTCTGTTTCAGAGGTAAATGGTAATTTGATAATGGCAGAATCGGTATCTAATGCTGGTGAGAATGATATGATAGTTTGATCTAGAGATAAAAATTGTTCAAAATAATAATTCTTACTTTCATCACAAGAAGATTGATTAATATCGTAGATTTTTTCATTTTCAATAACACATATAGCCTCATATTTACATAATCCTGTAGTACAGTATTTTTCGGCTATAGTATTAGGACATCCCAATGAAATGCCTAAAAATAAAGCACAAATGCTTTTTTTGGCACAATTTCAATTTGTTAAAGAGATCTCGCGCGGACGTACGGACCACGCCTCATAAAAGGGAGTGCCCAATCCTAAATACCGTTACCAGCAATATTATGGGGAATAAGAGCGTTCCAGCTAAGGTGCTATGCCGAGGCAAGGAAATGTGACTTCATCGGGAATCGAACCCGGGCCTCCGGATTGCTGAATACGGTATTCTACCACTAGACTATGAAGCCACCGAATGGACGGACACAAGAATAGGTTTTTTATATTTATGATTAGTATACCTTTAGTATAAAAATTCGAATTTTCATTTTGAGATTCAAATATGTTAACTATTTGAGCATTTAAACCATTTATTCTAATATTTTTTAGACATCCAATAAAACCTTGTCTAAGAGAAGCTGTCCATACACTTGAAGGCATTTGAATATGTTCATAGTCAGAATTGGTCATATTAGCTATAATTGGATACCAAGGCACTGCACCGATATAAATAGGTTCTTCTTAAAATAAGATATTTTAAAGGGGCTAAGAATTAGGGACTAATTTCTGAAAATTTTTTTTGCCAAAACAGCCTATATAGGCGTAAAATCATGCGAAAAATTGATTGCGCGCATTCCCGAAGCGTGAAAATGCTTCCTTGATCCTGATTCAGAGAAATAATAGTGTGTATTGAAGCGAAAATCCAACATGTACTATTTTCCCTGAATCAGGGTCAGGGAAGCGTTTTCAAGCTTCAGGAATGCGTGCAATCGATTTTTCGCATGATTTTATCCCTATATAAGCTGTTTTGACAAAAAAATTTTTCAAAGATTAGTCCCTAATTCTTACCCCTCTCCCTCCCTTTAAGAATTGTAATGGTAGATTTGGATAGATTTTTATTTTTAAGTTTTCTAAGATTAAAAGCAAAACTATCATTGGATGTGGTCACTTTAAACATGACTTTGACTTATTAAGCAGTTCAAAAAAGTAATCAATAATTAAAAAATAATGACCAAATTATACAATACCTATTATAAGGTTTGCCGAAACGCCAGGTGTTGAAAAGTCTGTTTTAACACCGTCCACTATAACTGTACCA
>JAQGBS010002768.1:0-12540 GCA_034698545.1 Acrobeloides obliquus | reverse complement strand
TTGGTATAACAGTAGAATTTTGTGATGCTTTTTGAGAAAGCTTTTCATTAGAAGATTTAGATCCATCAGCGTTTTCTTTTGCATGATGTTCTTGAGAAGTTTCAGCAATATCAATTTGATTAATACCGAAAGATTGCATATTGTGTACTATAATTTTTTGGATTAATATATTTTTGCGATTTCACCTTCGGATGGTATGTTATCAATCAAAGAATTTTTTTGTTCTACATCTTGTGAAGCCATTATAACTATAAATACTATTAAAAAAGGTTAAAGGTACACTAACCATGGCTTAGATTTTCCCAACTTTTTTTAAAAAATTAATAAAAAAATGAGTTTTAACTGAATTTTTTCGGGCGATCACACATTTGATTGTTGGTAATCTAGAAAAATTTTTGTAAAAAAAATTATTGAAAAATCACACGTTTTATACGAGATATAGCCATTTGAAGTTTGGACCCAAAATGCCCATTTTTTCTTATTTTTAAAACTTTGTCAAAAAGTATAGAACGAATTTCTTCGAGCGACGGCAATCTTGAAAGATGGGAATCTGAGGGATTGTTTACAAAAGAAATTATTGAAAAAGCTTTTAAAATCGCGAAGATAGGATTTTTTGAAAATTATGCTTGTTTTTTACCTTATATCCAAAAAAGTGCAAAAAATTGAAAAAAAGCATAATTTTCAAAAAATCATATCTCCGCGATTTTAAAAGCTTTTTTAATAATTTTTTTTGTAAAAAAAATTCCTCAGATTGTCATCTTTCAAGATTGCCGTCGCTCAAAGAAATCTGTCCTATAACAATTTTTGGCAAAGTTTTGAAAATAAGGAAAAATGGACATTTTGGGTCCAAACTTCAAATGGCTATATCTCGTATAAAACGTGTGATTTTTCAATAATTTTTTTTACAAAAAATTCTCCAGATTACCAGCAATTGAATGTGTGGTCGCCCAAAATAATTCGGTTGAAACTCATTTTTTTATTAATTTTTAAAAAAAAGTAGGCAAAACCTAAGCCATGGTTAGTGTCCCTTTAAATTTAAAAATCGACAAAAAATTTTTTGAATACCTTTTCGAGATAATTGCGTTTGAAATTTTAAATTTGTGTACAAGCTCTTTGTTGTAATACACAAACTTTTTTGAATTTTTTGCAAAAAATCAATTTTTGCATCAATTTTTTAAATTTTCATAAAATGAACATTGTATCAATTTTTTTAGCTAAATGAGACGAAGAAAATGACACCAAAATTGTCCAATTTGAATATTGTTTTGGGTTATTGAAACGAAAATTCTGATTCATGTTTTCGTTTCAATAATCCAAAACAATGTTTAAATTGGATAATTTTGGTTCATTTTGTTCGTCTATTTAGCTATAAAAATTGTCATATGTTCATTTTATGAAAATTTAGAAGGTTGATGCAAAAATTGATTTTTCCACGCCAAAACATTCAAAAAAAGTTTGTGTATTACAACGAAGAACTTGTAACAAATTCAAAATTTCAAACGCAATTACCTCGAAAACTACAAGGATTCAGAATATGCCGTAAAAACAAAAAATGCTTAATTTTTCATGATCTTTCCGAATATATCATTTTTTCATATGATTGTAAATTACTGGACTGGTCCTTTAAAACCACCCAAAAATTTGTATAAAACGTCGAATCTAAAGTTATTCCCACATCCAGAGTAATGAAAAAATGGGGAATAATCGAAAAAAGCATAATTTGGCTGAATTTGGACCAGTGAAAATTGGCTACAGTCAACCCTCGATTATCCAACTCCCTCGGGTGATATCGAATCGACGAGAGGAGGTCGGATAATCGAGGTTCAAAATATGCAAATTTCGAAAACAGTCAACCCTGCAAGATAGAACCCGGATTCTGGGTTCGGAATCCGGATTCTAGATTCGGACTTTGAATTTGGATTCTGAATCTGAACTCGAATTCTGAATTAGGATTCTGAATTCTAGATTCGGACTCTGAATTGGGATTCTGGGTTCGGATTCTGAATTCGGATTCAGAATCCGAATTCTGAATCTGAACTCAAATTGTGAATTTGGATTCTGAATTCGGATTCTGGGTTTGGATTCTGAATTCAGATTCTGAATCTGGATTCAGAATCCGGATTCTGAATCCAAATTCAGAATCCAAAATCCGAATTCAGAATCCAGATTCTGAATCCGGAGTTCGGATTCAGATTTTGAGTTATGGATTTTGATTTTATGGATTGTGATAGGGGACCGAGGGGAGGGGGGGGGGGTCGGATAATCAAGGGTACTGTATAGATGTTTTTTGCGGATTAGTAAAAATCTTAAAAAATTAAAAAAATAGTGATTAAAAATATTTTTAGTAATGAAAAAATACTATCCTAACAAAATTAAACGAAAAATATAAATGCTTTGCCGTCTCTTATCAATTTTTGCGGGAGCTGGAAATTAGATAATTAGGATACTTGCCATGTGCTGTTTAGCTACATTATTCATTTAAAAATGTTATTAAAAAAGAATTGTAAGATTAAACAACTTTTCAGGTGGAGGATTAAAAAATTTGACGCGTGGAGCGTTTCGATCAGAAAAAGGTCACCAAAAATTTTAGGGACTCAAGTTGGGAAGGTTTGAATTGCGTTGGGAAAGGTTTGGTGTTGGGAAAAGTGCTAGTGACTTTTTAATCAAAATTTTGAGAAATATTTGAAAAAAAAACAAAAGGGAAAACTAAGATGATTTTTAAATTTTTTAAAAATTCGAAAAAAACTGCGTTGATCCCCCCCCCTTATGTTTTTTTGACAAAATTTTAGAAAGACTCAACCAGAAAGAGTACAAACTCTCCGCTCTAGAATATAGTTAGTTACCTCGTTTAGCTTATATACATACTAGCCCTTCGCATGTCTTGAAGAAACCCCGACAGCACGGTTGTTTGGCCACCACTTTGTGACTAAGCCAGCGACCGGGTGCGAAAGGATTGTTTTGTGAGTTATGAATAGTAATTTTATGGTCGCTACATAAGTAATGAATTTTTTCACGAAAAACATCATTTTAGGGGTTTTTCTATGCAAGGAATCGATTGCAAGTGGTTTCAAGACGTTAAAACTAATGTTTGACCCTGATTCAAGGGACCAACCTTAAGTATTGAAGTGAAATTTCCTGATTCAGGGTCAGACATTAGTTACTACGCTTCATACCATGACATTAATCAGAAACAATGCGATCAGACAACATTCGTCACTGATTTTTTTATAACGATTTGTTCCGAAGCTGGGGGGGGGCCGTTATAAAGAGAGCCAACTGTACTCAATCCAAGTTTGTATGATCAGGAGCATATCAAACACAAATGTATATAATTGCTTACTTCAAAGTGTTTCTAAAACAACTACACGAGTTAATAACATGGCAAAAAGCAATAAAAACAATGCAATCTAATTATTTTTGATCACCTAACGACGACAAGTAACCTCGAAAATTTATGAATAATGTTAAGCGTTGCCTAGCACCTAGTAGCACGGCGGTTTTTTGATCAAGAAAGTGCAGTGCCTAGAAGATGAATTGGCACTTTTCAACTTGAAGTATGTATAATTGCTTACTTCAAGGTGTTTCTAAAATAACTACACGAGTACACTTAATCATATGGCAAAAAGTTATAAAAACAATGCAATATAACTATCTTTAATTACCTAACGACAAGAAGTAGCCTCGAGAACTTATTAATAATGTCAAGCGCTACCTAGCACCTAGTAGCACGAAAACTGCCGTCAAGTATCAAGTCCATTCAAATGAAGTTTTTTAAGGACACTATCTTTTCTTGTATCTGTTACAGGAAAATTTGTTTTTCAATAAAAACAGTTTTTCCTAGGAAAATCTGTTCTTGTGGTATAAATTTCCGAGTTGAGCAACATATTGACAATCTTACTATAACCATGTTTTTAAGCGGAATTATACTCAGGCTTAGGCTTAGGTCTTATGCTTAAATCTTAGATTTAGGCTTTATGCTTAGGCCTTGGGCCTTATGCTTAGGCCTAGGCTTAGGCTAAGCCTAAGGCTTAGGATAGAGCATGGATACTCTTCAATCTCTGGACTTTAGGCTACCATGGATCTCATACCATCATGTATTTTTGTGTTGCTAGCCGTTGTTTCCTTAATGCTAATCCTTTATTTACTCTTCTATAAAACGCCGAAAACCATGCAATGTTACATGAAGTATCTGATGAATGTCATGGTATAAAGCGTAGTGAGCTTGTAGATTTAACATATGATTTAGGCTTGGGCATTTGTTTTCGATATCTACATGTCCATTGTCTTGAATCCAATGGTTGTTTTTCTTGTAAGCATTAGATTTATGGGTTTTATTTTGAGTTTTTGGGATTTGACTTGTAAGAGGAGGAACTAAATGACGTCATAAAAAGGTCCTTGAACATTGTGCTGAAAAATGGACAGGAACAACGTGTAGATTTGTAAAAAACAAAGTGCAGTGCAATCAGTTCCTCGCATTGAAGCCCCCTAAAAGCGATCCTGGAAACGAAATACATATTTCCTTTAATAGAAGCCCCAGGGTATAGTTTACCATTAGGGGCGGGGTACACATGTCTCTCGTGATGGATGAATGAATGGTCTTTCAAGGGGTACAGGAGGGGGAAGGTACATGATAAAAATTTTCAAAAATTTATATGAATGAATTGGAAGGGGGTACAACCCTCATGATGGATAAATGAATTGTAGCAACAGTAGCACCACAGATTCCGCTCTCAAGCGAAGTCTTGTTTCACTAGGCATAAGACGGGAGTTCGTTAACGGCCGTATATGTGAACGTTGTATGCTTATTATATTTAATAAAGGGTACTTGTACGTCACCCCTACACATCCCGGATCCAACCGCTACAGAATGACTATAAAGGCGAGGGTCTGAGGATAAGTGGTAGGGGGTACTGTACCCCCCCCCCTTGATGACCTATGCCCTAGGGCGTCTGTTAGAGAAATAAGGTATTTGAAAAGTTCAAGGAATTTTTCGATCTGAATTTAGAGATACGAAATTTGTGCGTCTAGTATTTTCTCGTTGGAAAACAATTCAACTGTGATACGTTTTATTTTTGTAAGCTTTCACTCAACCTCACTCAATAATTTTTTGATAGGTTGGCGCTTTGATAGTCTGGAGTGGTTATATCGCTTCAATATTCAACGCGTTTTTATACCAAGCTTCATCAGCCTTTCGCAAAGAAGATGCTTTACAAAAGCCTCTTGCCATCATCTCAATGGTTGCCCTTCATCTGGGGTATTTTTCTCCAGCAATTATCTTATTTTTGGCACTTGATTGTGAGTTGGATGAAGTTGGTGCCAAACTAGTTCATATGGATTTTTGCTTGGTGTTTAAATCGGAATTCTGGTTTTACTTTCTGATCATTTTACTCTTTGTTCAAGTGCTGGCGAGCTTTGTTGCGATTCTAGTCTTGTTTTACGTGATGAAGAAAAAACTCTTTGCGCATTGTGAAGGTGGATTTAACCAAGGAGTTTGCGGCGATCGAAGGAAATTTTATCTTTCTAGCATGATTCAGGTAAATCAAGGTTAAGGGTTCAGTAGCATCTTGAGCAGTTGAGCTCAAAATTGTGTGAACGTCTCCATTTATACAAATTATATTCTAAAATAATCATACAAATGTAATCGATCTACTCAAATTTACTGGATGGAAGATCAACAGTTCGAATATCTTACTAACGAGACAAAAACATTCACACGATTTGGAGCTCGACTGTTCCAGGTGTTATTGGGGAATAATGCAACAACGGGAATTTGCAACAAATTTACAACGTTTTCTTCGTTCAAACTGCAATTTGAAAGCACCCTTACCCGCTATTGGACTTGAATGAATTTGCTCATACAAAAATTTAGTTCTTCTTGCCGATTATTACACTAATCATAGCAATAATCGCTTGTCTTGCATTGTGTTGGATTTATGGCATGAGAGGTAAATGGAGGAATTCATTTACAATCACAGTATTTTTTAGCATTTTTCATCCAATTTATTTGTATCTTGTTGGCAACTCGTACGTTTCAAAACACCGTTATGACGGTAGAGAATTTTAATAGAGGTCGTACTTTTTCGTGTAACATTTTCTACTTTTTTTGTAACATCTAAAAAATACAAAATTAAACGACTCGCATGTTGTTTCATAATTTTGAATGCGCTGTCCAAAAGAAAAATACTTGCTACTTCGTACGGGATATGTTCCTAAGTTGAACTGTACAGATCCGTACTGATCACTGTCAACCGTGAACCGTACGACCCGTGATCCCCATACGGGTGGCATACGGGGCCACGAGGAGCCGCTATGCAATTTTACGATTTTCTACGTTTTCAATGTTACAAAAAAAGTAAAAATGTTACATGAAAAAGTATCTTTGTTGTAATAGTTACGAAAAATCTACTCAAAATGTTTAGATTTTAACTATACGCCCGTACCGAAGAGCTTTCAAGTGTTTTTCCGGCTCGTCGAAAATGGCCAAAGATAAGGTTCAAACTATTCCTAACGACAAGATGCTGTTCACTAAAAAGAGCTCGGTGGGACATAGTGAAACGGCAGATGAGAAGTTGAATGGGCTTTCGCGCATTCGTAGAATGTCACTCGCTTTTTACGACTTGGTGAATAAATGATCAACAGGACATGGGATCTTTTTTCATCGAATGAATATTTTTTCATTTTGTATTTTTGCCTACAAACATCAGATAAATGTGAAAGAAATTGAAATTCGATAGGTTCGAGCGAATATTCGTTCATATTCATTACGGTTTGGAACGAATATGAATATATTCATATCCGAAAAATATTCATATCCATTCATCTATTGAATATTTGAAAAACACTGGTGTGAGGGATACCTTTTCATAAAAATCTCCATCTACCAAAAATAGGTCATTTTAGATTTCGAAAAATAAACTTATTCAATTTCTATAAAAATGACATGAAAATAATAGCACCACCGTGTTTCTCGCATAAAATTACCCCAAGAGAGTGTGTTTCCGTAAAGAATTTGGAGTTTTTAACTTCGTCACTATTGATTACGTTGAAATTTAGATACCAATCTAAAAATTTCAGCCAACAGAAAAAAATCGTTACAGAAATTTTCGAGAAAACAGTTTTGGAAATTTAGTTCACGATACGATAAATTTTCAATAAAAGCCATTTCTTTTGCCTGATTTGCAATGAAAATTATTGATTGAAGCGATTGATCCTATATTTTTCGAATTTTGATCACAAAATAAATTTCAAAAGCTGTTTTCTCGAAAATTTCTGTAACGATTTTTTATCTGTTGACTGAAATTTTTAGATTGGTATCTACATTTTCATATAAAAAAAATTTTTAAATAAAATTCAATAAACTTTGGTTGCAGAGAGGTTTGCGCGAAGACACTAAAAAAGGACATGGGGGTGCGTTATAAATAGAACCAACTGTACTCAATCCAAGTTGTTATGATCAGGAGCATCAAAAACCACAATTATATTTGATTGCTTACTTCAAAGTGTTTCTAAATCAGTTGCACGATTACAAATAATAACATGGCAAAAAGTCATAAAAACAATGAAATCTAATTATTTTTGATCACCTAACGATGACAAATAGCCTCGAAAACTTGTGAACAACATTAAGCTCTGCCTAGCACCTAGTAGCACGACCGTCTTTCGATCAAGAAAGTGTTCCTAGAGGATGGCACTTTCAACTTGACTTGACAATTACCTGTTTGGGGTTATAGTCTGAGGCTCGGCTATATAGCTTTAAGAGATTTGGAATTAAATTCTCAACTCAGCTTCCCCACTCCGAGGCTATATGAATCTTTAACTTGGTTCAATGCTACATGAGAGATGGACAGTCCCCTCCCATTGGTAATGGTACATTACCAATGGGGGGGACTGTCTTTGAAACTCTTCAGTCTCAGAACTTTAGGCTACCATGGAACTCATACCGGTGTATATTTTTACGTCGTTAGCCGTTGTTTCCTTAATGCTAATCCTTTATTTACTCTTCTATAAAACGCCAAAAAACATGCAATGTTACATGAAGTATCTGATGAATGTCATGGTATGATCACAGTTGCACAACCCCGGTACCCCTGGTAAAATTCTACCGGGAGGGATCATCGGTCCCCGGTACCCTTCTAAAAAAAGGTCGTCAAACTGCGCGGGATTGGATCATAAAAACAAAAATTTTGGACCGGGGTCTGTACAATGTGGTATAAAGCGTAGTGAGCTTGTAGATTTAACATACGATTTAGGCTTGGGCATTTGTTTTCGATATCTACATGACCATTGTCTTCAATCCAATGGTTGTTTTTTCTGTAAGCATTAGATTTATAGGCTTTAGGTTGAGTTGTTGGGATTAGACTTGTAAGAGGAACTAAATGACGTCATAAAAAATCCCTTGAACATCATGCTGAAAAATGGACGGGAACAACTTGCAGATTTTTACAAAACAAAGTGCAGTGCAACAGTTCCTCTCATTGAAACCCCCTAAAAGCGATCCTGGAAACGAAATACCGTATTTCCTTTCATAGAAGCCCCAGGGCATAGTTTACCAGTAGGAGAGGGAGGGTACACCGGTCCCTCTAGATGGATGGGTGAATGGCCTTTCAGGGGGGGGAGGAGTACATGATAAAAATTTTCAAAAATTTATATGATGAATGAATTAGAAGGGGATACACGAACTCTCATGATGAATGGATGAATTGTGGCGGCAGTAGCCGCCACAGGCTCTGCCCTCAAGCAAAGTCTTGTTTCGTTATGCACAAGACGGGAGTTCGGTGAACGGCCGTATATGAACGTTATATGCTTATTATACAGAGTGCGGCAAAAATACCCGGTGGATTTCAACATGCGCAACTATGAAATTGTTATTAGTCATCTTTATTTCATTTTTGCTTTATATTATTCTCCATTAAAAACTGCATTTATACGTCTATTGATTTTTTTTGTTTTTGTGAGAACTCGACGTTCCTCAGCAAACAGTATCCGGTGCAATTAAGCGATTTAACGAAAGGAATATCGAAGAGGCTAATCAGCGAGGGAGAATTGTCAAAAGAAGAGCCTTTCCGAAGTCGGTGATGGTCTGGGCTGCGATAAATTCGGATGGAAAGTCTCCGCTTGTCTTCGTTGAACCGGGTGTCAAAGTCAAGTCTCGATATTATCGTGAACAAATTTTGGATCGCGTTCTCCTCCCGTGGGCTAGAAGATACTTTGGACGACGACACTGGTGCTTTCAATAAGACGGGGCCCCATCTCACAAAGCCAAAGAAGTTCAGAACTGGATCCGCGACAATTTTCCGGATTTCATCAGTGTCAACACCAGAAAGAAGCGTCCGGGTCAATGGCCTCTGAACTCGCCCGACCTCAATCCACTCGATTATGCAATATGGGGAATTCTCGAAGCCGCGATATATGGAAAAAATTCGGAACAATCAAAGAATTGAAAGCCGCTTTTCAAGAAGCTTGGGACCAAACTGATGTGAATATTCTCGCCTCCTCTGTTGATAACTGGAGAAAAAGACTTTGCGCATGTGTCCAAGCCGATGGTGGATATTTCGAGGTTTAAACAGATATTCTAATACAGTTTTGTTTGCTGTTTATTTTGTTATAATTAGAAATAAAATTGTTATATAAAAATTTTAATATATGAAGAGTTTGAAGTCCACCGGGTATTTTTGACGCACCCTGTATTTAATAAAGGGTACTTGTACGTCATCCCTACACATCCCGGATCCAACCGCTACAGAATGACTATAAAGGCGAGGGTCTGAGGATAAGTGGTGGGGGGGGGGGGTACCCTTGGTGACCTATGCCCCAGGACGTCTGTTAGAGAAAATAACGTATTTGAGAAGTTCAAGGAATTTTCCGATCTGAATTTAGAGACATGAAATTTGTGCGTCTAGTATTTTCTCGTTGGAAAACGATTCAACTGTAACACGTGTTATTTTTGTAAGATTTCACTCAACTTCACTCAATAATCTTTTGATAGGTTGGCGCTTTGATAATCTGGAGTGGTTATATCGCTTCAATATTCAATGCATTTTTATACCAAGCTTCATCAGCCTTTCGCAAAGAAGATGCTTTACAAAAGCCTCTTGCCATCATCTCAATGGTTGTCCTGCATCTGGGGTATTTTTCTCCAGCAATTATCTTATTTTTGGCACTCGATTATGAGTTGGATGAAGTCGTTGGTGCCCAAGGACAAGTCCATATGGATTTTTGCTTGGTGTTTAAGTCGGAATTCTGGTTTTACTTCCTGGTCATTTTGATCTTTGTTCAAGTGCTGGCGAGTTTTGTTGCGATTCTAGTCTTGTTTTACGTGATGAAGAAAAAACTCTTTGAGCATTGTGAAGGTGGATTTAACCAAGGAATTTGCGGAGATCGAAGGAAATTTTATCTTTCTAGCATGATTCAGGTAAACCAAGGCTAAGGGTTCAGTAGTACGTTAGTGCATTTTTGATGATTATGTTGGAGGGGGGGGGGGAGTAAACCATCAAAAAGTTGATTACATAATACTCGATGACCCCTTACCCGCTATTGGACTTTAATGAATTTGCTAATACAAAAATTTAGTTCTTCTTGCCAATTATTACACTAATCATAACAATAATCTTCTGTCGTGCAGTGTGTTGGATTTATGACATGCCAGGTAAATGGGGGCATTCTTTTACAACCACCGTATTTTTTAGTTTTTTTCATCCACTTTATTTGTATCTTGTTGGCAACTCGAACGTTTCAAAACACCTTTATGACGGTATAGAATTTTAATAAAGATGGTACTTTTTCGTGTAACATTTTCTACTTTTTTTGTAACAACATCTCAACTATTGGACTTTAATCGACTTGCAGGGGGGCGAACGTCTTCGGCTAAGAGGCAAAAGTCTTGGCATTTCAAAAACGTGTTTTCTTGACAATTCTGGACGAGAAAACACCTTTTCAGTATTTTTGACAATGTCATAACCTTTGCCCCCTTGGCGAGGACTTTTGCCCTTTAGCCGAAAACTTTTGTCCCTCCCCTCCTGTAGATCTTTTATAAAATCCAAAATTAGCATAAAATCAATGAATAGCTAATTAAAATGCAATTTTACGGTTTTCTACGTTTTCAATGCTACAAAAAAGTCAAAATGTTACATGAAAAAGTATTTTTGTTGTAATAGTTACGAAAAATCTACTCAAAATGTTTAGATTTTAACTATACGCCCGTACCGAAGAGCTTTCAAGTGTTTTTCCGGCTCGTCGAAAATGGCCAAAGATAAGGTTCAAGCTATTCCTAACGACAAGATGCTGTTCACTAGAAAGAGCTCGGCAGGGCATAGTGAAACGGCAGATGAGAAGTTGAATGGGCTTTCGCGCATTCGTAGAATGTCACTTGCTTTTTACGACTTGATGAATAAATGATCAACAGGACATGGGATCTTTTTTTGGTTGAGAGACTTTTGCGCACCGACATTTGCGTCCCGATATCTGTGCCCCGACAATTGCGCTTCGACATTTGTTAATCGTTAAAAAGTTTTAAAATCGAAAAAGCACAAAATTTGATTGCGCAAATTCCGGGCCTTTCAACCTATATAAAAAGTCATTTTTAAGGGCGTAAATGTCCGGTGCGCAAATGTCGAAGCGCAAATGTCGGGGCGCAAATGTCGGAGCGCAAAAATCTGGTGCGCAAAAGTCCGGTGCGCAAATGTCGGTCGCAAAAGTCTCACCCCTTTTTTTATCGAATGAATATGGATACTTATTCATTTTGTGTCTTTTTGCTACATCAAATAGATGTGAAAGAAATTGAAATTCGATAGGCTCGAGCGAATATTCGTTCATATTCATTACGGTTCGAAACGAATATGAATGTATTCATATCGAAAAATATTCATATTCATTCTTTTTGTTCTAACAAGCATTCTCCAACTTTGTTTTATAACTTACAAATTTTGTACATTTTGTGTGATTTTTAACTATACCATGTAATGTGTTTAGTTTTGCTGAAGAAGGTGTTAGACACCGAAACGTCAGAAATAAAAGTTTATTCAACTATCGTGCACGTGAAATTTGGTCGTTCCAAGAAGCCTTATTTACCATGAATCTGACGTCCTTTTTTGACCAAAACTGTCAGATTTATGCGGTTTTGAATCTATGTTCTTCACAGGGGTTATTTAAGTTTTTTAAGTATATCAAACACCAAAGTTTTGGCTAAAAAAGACGTCAGATTTGTGATCAACGCATCGAAAAACGGTAGTAGAATACGATATCACTGTATTTTTTAAAAGCTAGCAATGAAGGCAGGTTTATGCGGTTTTGAAAGCTTAACCACTAATCACTTGAAACTGATCAAGTACAACAATCGACTCCAGCTGGTCGAGACGCTAAGGGTGCGCGCTAGCTGTTGTGCCGCGCGCGGCACGATGCTAGCAGCGGCGTTGCAGTTGTGCTGAGGTGGCGGCACAACGCTAGCAGCTCAGGTTACCAAGGGGGGGGGGGTACAGTACCCCCCTCACCACTCATCCTCGGACCTTCCGCCTTTATAGTCATTCATCCATCCATCATGAGGGT
>JAQGBS010002767.1:0-12540 GCA_034698545.1 Acrobeloides obliquus | reverse complement strand
TGCGATTTTTCGAGCAATTTTTTGCCAAAAAAAATTTTTTTTAATTTTTTCAAAATGACCCTGTGGGGGGGGGGGGTCTATGCGAGGAATCGTGTGCGCGCATTGAAAAATCTTTAAAACGCTTCCTTAGACATGAAATCGTTAAAAATTTGAAAAAAATGAAAAATTTTGATTTTTTTAACGATTTCATGGTCAAGGAAGCGTTTTAAAGATATTTCAATGCGCGCAAACGATTCTTCGCATAAAAAAACCCCATGGAATCATTTTGAAAAAATTTAAAAAAAATTTTTTTCGCAGAAAATTGCTCGAAAAATCGCAGTTTTTAGCCACCATATAGCTAAAAAAATTATTTAAACTTTCAGAAGGAGTACCGTAAAAACAAAAAATGGTTAGCAAAATTCTCTTTCTTTTAAAAATAAATTTTTGAGGTCCGTTCGAAAGTTCAGTGGCTCTTTAAAAATTTCCAACTTTTTTTAGATCAAAATCCATGTCGGGATATCAACTATTTGGTTGTTATTTCTTCTTGTTTATTAGCAATTACATAGTCTTGGGAGCATTGTATGTAAAAGCGTTTTATCATCCCGATCTCGATCGCGAGCTTGAAAATCAAACAACACACCTCTTAAACATTTCCACATGGAGATATGCCGATGGGTCTTTGCCTAGATTTTCTTTTGCAACAAACGTAATTTTGAATTTTTAAATTTTAAATAAAAAATAGGCGAGTATCTGGTGCAAATTAATGGATTTATACGAGTTAATAGTAGTAATTGTTTTAATGATATTGATGTTGATTGCTAATAGCCGAATATGGAAAGTTTATCGAGAAAATAAACGCAGTATGACTGAATCTATGAGAAAATTAGAAAAACAAATTACTATAGTGTTATTAATACAAGTATGGTCATTGCAATCGTTGAAGAACCGGAGACCACATAAAGATTCCATGACTCAGGACCTAGAATCCCATTGATTTTGGATTCATGTGACCAAAACCCAAATTGGTCCTAAATATTAGGTTGTTCCATAAGTCTTTGCGGATTTTTTACACGATTTAAGCGACAGATTTTATTTAAGAAAATTTATACCAAAACTAGTCAACAATGTATTCTCATCCATTATTAACGACGACTTCCCATTTTTCGGGCAATTTTTCAATCCCCCTGCGGTAGAATCCGGCTTCTTTCGAATCAAACCAATCGCCAAGCCATTCTTCCAATTCTTCATCAGTATCAAAAGTTATACCCTTTAAAGCGTTCGACAAAGAGAAAAAAGGTGAAAACCCGCTGGAGCGAGATCGGGGGAGAAAAAAAATCATGGGCTAACGAAACACCCCAAACACCCCACTTTTGGACATATCCGGCTTTTCCAGGTGGCGAGAAACGGTGGCAATGCCGCAGCCGAGTTGTTCTGCAAGTTCCTGCACCGTTTGACGGGCATCGTCCTCGAGTAGAGCCTTGAGTTGGTCTTCATTCACTCCATGGGCCTCTCAAAGCAGGGTGCGTCGCCCAGGTCAAAATTGAGGTTCCAAAATTTGTTAAACCAAGTTTGGGCACTTCTTTCGCTCACAAAACCATCGCCGTAAATGGCATTGATGTTTATTGAGGCTTGTTTTATCGAACATTTACCCCGTGGTTATACTCGTACAAAAGTACGTGTCGGAGATGAGGGTATTTTTCGATTTGACACTCCATTTTCTTTTTGGTCTGAAATTAATGAGTATCAAAGATTTTTGTATTTGTGTTAAAATAATGAAAATCTTTTATTTAGGCCATGAGGTCATGGACCCTGAGACCATCAGGATCCTGGATCCTGAAAGTTTTTTTGGTCCTGAACCCATTTTTTAGAACCCTTTGGGTCTTTTATCTATTATGGATACAAGAACTTGGGTTGGAACTCATCATATTCAGAACACATGTGACAAAGGTTCAAAACCCTATAGGTTCAAAATCCTTGGGTCCGGAACAAATTGGCCATGTCTTTAATTTGTCAAGACCCAGAACGCATGGGTCCAGAGCTAGTTCCGTTTTCAGACATTGGGTCCTTTCGAATTCTGATCTAGAAAAGAAATTTTAAAACAAAAAAATTTAGGTATCCTATCCAATTATCAATACGATGATACCAGTCTGTATTGCATGCCTAAGTACTATTTTAAAAATTAATTTTAATGGAATGGGGTCGATAATGAGGATGTCATCTTGTTGGTTCGGTGTAATTAATCCTTTAGCAACAATGTTTCTAGTTGCTCCGTATCGAAGATATATAAGTAACAAGATACGTAGGATTTTTCCTAAGAATATTGTTAGCCCCTTTTCGGAAACAAGAGCCTAACTTTTTTTATAAATATCTTATAAAATAAATCTATAAATAAAAACGTCAAAAAACAAAGGCACACTAAAATCAAACACTATCAATTTCTTTTTTTCGATTCTTTCATACATCCTTGGAACGACCTAAATCTTCATTGATACACAGAGAAACCGCTTTGCAGCCCTAGAGTTACCGTTTTTGCGGGAGTTGTTTATGATGGTTCCATTGTTTGGTCTTTTGGGAAAAGGATCCCGAGTATCCGGAGGAAGATGGAATTACTTGTCGATGGTTTAAGAAAAATTTAGAGGAACATGTTATTCCGGCGTTAGAAGACTTGGATAACGTCGACGATCTCATTTGCATGCTGGATGAAGCAACTCCACACTTATCCGATCAAGTTCGTGAAGTTCACAATGAGCATTTTCCAGATCGTTGGATGGGACGAGAGACTGCAAAGTAGAGACCGAAAAACCGGGGAATATCCCTGGTTTACCAGTTACTCCCGGTCGGGGGATTTTTTGTAGACCCCCTAAACAATTTTTTCAAGGGAAGTGATTTTCTACAAAGTTGCATTCCTTGAAATTTTGGGTTGAAATGGCCCTTCGCCAATGTATAGCGGGATAGAAAAGATCGATTTCCGGGGGAAAACGTGCTTTTTTGGAAAAAGTAGATCTTCCTTCGGTCTTGAAATCGATCTTTTCTATCCCGCTATACATCGACGAGGGGCCAATTCAACCCAAAATTTCATGGGGTGCAACTTTGTAGAACATCACTTACCTTGAAAAATTGTTTAGGGAGTCTACAAAAGAATCTCTGATCGAGGATAACCGGGAAAACAGTTAAATCTTTGTTATTTATTACAAACATGACTTGTGTTTAGTCTCTAACTATAGAGAAAATGTGTTTCTTTCTCATTCATAATCATACAAAAAATCGATAATAGAAAGAAAAAAGTGTGTTTCGTGTTTTTTTCTACCCAATTTTATTCGACTACAAATTGTTTAGCTGATAGATAGTGTGCGACAGAAATCAGAAAAATGGTTGCCTATTAAATAAAAGTGCGAAATAAACATCAATTTAGATAGACTTTAGTTTGAAATATGCAATTGTCGACCATTTTTCTATTATTCTTCATTTCTTCAATTGAGTCATCTAAGATTTTTATTTATAATCCGAAATTTGGTGCCAGTCATGTAAACTTTATGGGGAAATTAGCTGATATTTTGGTTAAAGCGGAACATGATGTGGTCAGTTTTTTTTGAAAGATCGAAAATAGTCATTTTAGACAGTCTACGAGCCAATAGTAGACGAAGATGTGACCACAAACGGGACAAAATTAGCAAAAATCGTTATAAGAGAAAGAGATTATCATGCCATCAAATTTGGTGGAGCAGACGCCCAAGATGACATTTGGTCCGGAGAAATGGAAGGATTTTCAAACATGCAAATTATGATGAAAAATATTAGAACAACTTTTGGAAATTTGTGTGAAAGTATGATATTTTTCTAAAAAATTGCTAAAATTTTAGAGCAACTCAATGATGCTAAGCTTATAAACATGTTCAAAAATGAAAATTTCGATATTGGATTCGGAGAAGCGTTCGATTTTTGTTATTATGGACTTCTAAAAGCGATCGGAATCACGAATTATATTACTGTGTCTTCTGGTGGAGTTTTCGAAAATGTGGCCATGTCTCTAGGGATTCCTTCAACCCCCAGCTTTGTTCCAAGTACGTAATGATTAGTCATATGGACCCCACCCAAATAAATTAGGGAAGGCATATTATCATGAACACTTTTTATGTAGTCCACCTTGAGCTTTATATATTCCGTTTTGATCTATATCTTTGTTAACCAGGCTATGGTTGAAATACACCTCCAGGGAGGCAGGAATACAAAATCAGGCAGGTATCCATACCTCCAAAGTGGCGTAGAAAATTCAAAATAAATAGGATTTATACTAAAATTTAATCAATTGTGCCCCAAGTATTCCTCTAATGATTACTTTTTTAATTAGATCGAAAGACTTTAATGATCTTTAGAAAAACCGTTTTAAGTGACGGGCAAGGGTCAAAAATCTGTGCATCAAAGGTACTCTAACAGCGCGCGAAGCGCGCTCACATATGGGAGCGAGCGGAGCGCGTCCCAGTGCAGGTAACTCAGAGATGCATGTGCAAGTGTTGCTGTATATATGTTACGGGAAAATCTGTTTTTAGGAAAAATCTGATTTTCCCGGCGCTCCGCTCGCCCCCATATGTGAGTGCGCTTCGCGCGCTGTTAGAGTACCTTTGATGCACAAGTTTTTTTACTCCTGCCCGTCACTTAAAACGGTTTTTCGAGGGACCTTTAAAGTCTTTTGACCTAATTTAAAAAGCAATCGTTAGAGGAATACTTGGGACACAATCGATTATATTTTGGTATAAATCCTATTTATTTTTAATTTTCTACGCCAGTTTGAAGTTGGAGGTACCTGCCCGATGTTGTACCCTTGGCTTCCTAGGGGTGTATTTCAACCAAAACTCGGCCAGATTCGGTCCGGAAAACTCGTTTTTGAAGTTCTTTAAGCATGTTTTCTGACGTTTTTGATATATGAACAGTTGAATCAAGTGGTCTTTGACTATAACAGAAATTAACGTTATGACTCGATTTCATTAAGAGAAAAGTTTAGGTGTCATTTCTTCTCATAAAGCTCCGTTGAGCTACTTGGAACGTGCCGTCAATTTGGGGAATATTATAATGTCCGGTACGATTATGCCAAATCTTTGGGGTGGAAAATCAATAGAAATCATGGAAAAGAAATTTGGCGATAATTTCGACATAATAGTAGGCTCTGTCCAAATTTTTAATAGAAAGTCTAATTTTTAGGAAGAAGCCGGGAATAGCGCCTTATATTATGTCAACGTGGATGAACATGTGGATTTTCCTAGACCAATCTCTCATAAGCTCATCTACATCGGAGGTATTGGAAAAGTCGAGCCAAAACCATTGGAGAAGGTATCAAAAAAACGTCGATTCAAGTCTTTTTTTAGAAATTCGACGACATCATGAAAAATTCGAAGAAAGGCGTAATCTTGGTCTCTTTTGGAACCGTTGCTTTAAGCGTAAATATGCCTCAGAACGTCAAGAAAATCTTCCTGGAAACTTTCAAAAACTTTCCCGACATCAGTTTTATTTGGAAATATGAGAATGAGGAAGACGGAATCACCCAAGGCTATGACAACGTTTTCACTTCAAAATGGGTGCCTCAAAATGATCTCTTGGGTAATTTTTTCTGATCATCGATAGTTTGGTGGATTTCAAAATAAAAATTTTAGAACACCCGAAACTTCTCGCTTTCGTCTCTCACGGTGGAATGAACAGTGCTCAAGAAGGCTCGTCTAAAGGTGTCCCCATGGTCATGATTCCATTGTTCGCCGATCAATACCGAAACTCGAAAATGTTAGAATACCGACAAATGGCCGTCACTTTAGAGTTGAACAAGCTTTCTGTCGAAAAATTAACCGAAGCATTGAAAACAATTATTAAAGATCAAAGCTATCGCAAGAATGCCAAAAGAATTTCTGCAATGGTAAAAGCAAAACCGATGTCAGCCGAAGAACGAGTTACACAATATACCGAATTTGCTGCTAAATTTGGGCCTGATCTGAATCTGGATTTGCATGGAAGACATTTGAATTTTGTCGAATTTTATTGTCTAGATATTATCATACCAATTATTTTGTTGGTTGTAGCAATTTTATGGCTAGTTTATAGGATGGTTAGATTTTTATTCAGGAAATTGTTATCTTTGGTATCTAGAGAGAAGTTAAAGACTAATTAAAGATTTTTTATTTGTATTTTTATAGATTAATAATAAATCATCTCAGAGATTTTAAAATCTTGGTATATTTTTTTCAAGATAACATCACAGCACAAAAATATCAATTTGATATTTGTACAGGGTGACTAAAAAAACTGGATTTTTGGAAAAGTGCCCCATCGTAGTTGGGGGTTTGGCTACACCACTGCGCTACAGACTCCAACTTTGTCACGACATCTGCAGAAAAGATAACGTCCGGATTGTCGTAACAGCCGTCGTAACAGGTTACGACAATCCGGATGCGTCGTAACAGCCAATAGTTCTTTTCTTGCAGCTGTCGTGTTGGAGTCTGTCGCGACAGCCCACAATCCGGACGTGTCGTAACAGTTGTTACGACAATCCGGACGCATCTGTCACGACCCTAAAAAACATGAATCAGGATCGAATTATCCTTAATTTTTGGTGATTTGTAAGATCTCGTATTTTCAAGAAACACAAGAAATTCTGAATACAATTTTTTGTTTAAGTTAGATAAATATTTATTTTATAAAAAATTTTTTAACAATTCAACAAAAAACTAAATTCTCTTTTACTGACCAAATTTGAACTCGCTGAAGAATTTTTTCGCTACTTTTTGAGTATGCTTCAAAATTTTTGGAAACTCCGATTCGACCAATTCTTTGGATAAATGGTGATATGGGACATAATAAATTGCCGCAACATGAGCAAACACTTCGATATCAATCTAAAATGTTAACATATTTATGAAGTATAAATTTCAATCTTACCTGGCTAGGTTGATCCCCAAAGAAGTACTCTTTATCTCCAAGATAAGTCTCAATAGCCTGAAGATCGTTCCGTAAGATTGTCATGATTTCTTCATCCGAATGTTTTGCGGTGCCTTCGGTTTCAAAGCGATTTTTAATCTAAACAATTTTTTTGATTACATTTTTTATCGAAAATAAAAATACCCTAATCCTTAATAATGGTGCCACTGCATATTTCAAAAAGTCTAAAGATTTTCCAAATCGTAATGACAAGATAGATCCAAAAAATTCTGGGAGGTTATCTCTGATTTTTAACCAATTAGCCGCACTAAATCAATTTTTTATTATAAGTCTGCGTTCAAGCATGTCAAAAAAATTGTCAAAAAATGTCTAACTTTGCCTGATTTTCAATAAAACTGTGTTTATTGAAACGATTTGACATGAAAAAAATTTCGATTTTTGAGCAAAAAATTAAATTTTGATCAAAATTTGATTTTGAGAAAAAATTTTGCTCTAAGATCGAAATTTTTGCTCAAGAATCGAAATTTTTCGTGAAGCATAAAATTTTATTGATCGAGAAGCAACAAATTTGTTGCCTGATTCAACCGTTTCATAACCAATCGTTTCAATAAACATGATTTTATTGAAAATCAGGCAAAGTTAGACATTCTTTGACATGCTTGAACGCAGTATGAGGAAAAAATGGTTTAAAATACTTGAAAAAGGTTGATTCAATCAACCGATCGAATGCTCGTTCAATGGCTTTTTGTTCGTCAGTAAGCTTATCCTACAAAAATCAATCCCATAGACAATAAGATAACACAAAAATTTACTTGAATATTAAAGTATTTCTTGAGATGTAAAATAATTATCTGAGAATCCGCTATATGCTCGCCATTTAGCTCAATAAACGGTAAAAGCCCTTTCTTCGAACGCCCAGAAAATGTAAAAATGGGCTAAAAATTTATTTATTTTTAAAGAACCAGCCCACTTTTAAACCGGATTTTTGTTCACAAGAAGAAAAGAAAGTTCACGTTGGGGCAGTGACTTTTTGCTGTAGAAGTAAATTCCCATTCGACAACCCTGAGGAGATATTTGACATAGAAAATTGCATTAAAATTTTCAACGTGTTTGTGTATTGAAGCGATAGGATCCTTCATAGTGCAGTGGTAATGTGCTTGACTTTGACTTTAAAGGGCCGAGAGTTCAATTCCCCAATCGAAATAACTTTGTTTGCCTTTATAATTTGAAAACTAATTAGAGCTATTGAAACGAAAACCCTGATTCATGTTATTGTTTCAATAACTTAAACCAAATTAGATATTTTTGGTGTCATTTTGAGTGTCTCATAGAGTTATAAACAATTGCTACAATGTTCATTTTATGAAATTTTAAGATTGTTATAAAAATGGATAATTCGTTTCAATAAACAGATTTGAATCAGGCATCAATCTCTTCGCTTCAATATACAAACATGTTGAAAATTTTTATGCAATTTTTTATGTCAAATACCTCCTCAGGGTTGTTGAGTTGAAATTTACTTCCGAAGCAAAAAGTGGCTGCCCCCCCCCCACGTGAACTTTCTTTTCCACTATTGAACACAAATTCGGTTCAAAAGTGGACTGGTCCTTTAATACAAAAAACTATTTACCTCATATTTAATCTCATGGAGTCTCAAGAAAGCCTCGAGTTTCAAACAAAATGGTGATAAGTTGGGAATAAATGATGAACGTGGGAATTGATATAGATAAACGACGTCTTTTTTCCAATCTTGTTTTTGGAGCTTAGGAGCTTGTTTTGAGCAGCAACAAGCTTTATAGTAACTATATGCGAATTTTAGCGAGTAGAAAGTAACTAAAGTGGTAATAACTTGGCCTATGGATGGGATACAATCACAAACCATGTTGCTAAAAAATTTTATTGATCTCAAAAGCCAAAAAAAACTGAAAATTTTGAGTGTTTAAGAGATAAGTTATAATTTTTTTGGTCACGTGGCGAACGTTGTCGAAGCAAACATGAAATGTGGCGAAAGTTATAGTGACCAAAATTTGAAGCTTTTTTTGCTTTTATGGTACTACTTGAAAATCTAATCGTAAAAAGTTATAAGCGAAACAAGATTATGAAAAATTTTCAAATGAGTTTCAACATTGAAACGAAAAAGAAAACATTGAGGTTGTACCCAGGCAAAATCAAATGTTTATTGAAACGAATTAATAGATCATAAAATACAAAATCTTGACAGTTTGGGAAAAAAGACTTGATAATAAAGTGTTTATATATCGCCGCGATGAATAAAATAATGCCAAATTTATTGAATTTTAAAAATGTTTTGGGTTATTGAAACAAAAACATGAATCAGGGTTTTCGTTTCAATAACCCTAAACAATTTCAAATTAGACAATTTTTGTGTCATTTTATTCGTCTCGTTTAACTATAAAAAATACTGTTTTTTATTTTTAAATAAATCGTTTCAATGAACGTATTTTGATTGATTCTGTTCGGAGTCAATCAATCCTTTTCGTTTTAATATAATTTACGTTTGAAAATTTTGAAGAAAATTTCAAACGCAAATATCTCGACAGGGTTCAACTTTCAAGCGGGTGCCGTAAAAATAAAAAATTATCAGTATAAATTCCTCTTTTTTTAAATAAATTTTCGAGATCCGTTCAATAGTTTAGTGGTCCTTTAATCTCACTAAATAAATTCAACTTGGAGCTCGCTCGAACCGTCTAACACTTGTCGCCTGGAACCTTCAAGTGTTCAAGAAAGCGTCTCTTAAAATCTGTGTGATAAATTTAAAAAATTTTCTTAAAACACTATTTATATAAAGCCCATTTTTTATTCTTTGAATGATGATAATAGTAAAATAGTGATTATAGAATTGTGGAAGGTGCAGCAAAATCTATTTGCTGATAAACTTTCCTTTCCTTGCGAAATAAATAGTATACGCATGCATAGAAGCATAAGATATACACAATATAAATACGAAGGCAACACAAAAAAAACAGAGTTCAGTGAACTCTTTTAAACTCTTAGATATTAAGTATACATTGTGACCTTTGTGTCTTGTATTAAGAAACACAATTTATAAAAACATAGTCAAAACCGCATTTGTCATACACAAACAAAAATGTGTCCTTGTGTTAATAGCACAAACACTGGGACCATAATGTGTCCTTAAAGGCGGAAAAGTCATTGCGAGTTTTCGAGAAAAAATTTTTTCGGCGAAAAATGATCAGCCAATTTTGAGCCAAAATAAAAAAAGTTAAAAAAATTGATTTTTAACATGGGATATATATGCCCTGTTGTGTTCTTAACCCATTTTTATGCTCTGGTCGGCGTCCAACCGAAATAGCTCTTTATGGTTGAGGAATTTTGACATTGCGTTTTTTTACAAAAACGTAGCTCTCGGAAAGTTCAAAATTTGTGAAAAAACGATATGTCAAAATTCATCACTAATAAAAAGATACTTCGTCCGGATAAAGAGAACTTCAATAAAGAACAAAAATAAAATGAAATTCGCATGAGGTACTTCTAAAACAATGACGCTAACAGAAAAACTATAGTAGATGCTAATCCGAGTCCAGCACGAACCAAATGATACCGTCCCCATTTTTGAATCAACTTTCGACTTTCTGCATTTCCGCTATTCGATGGCATAGACATGAGTGTTTTGTTCAGCGGCATTATTACCACATATGTAAATGGCCAGTTCAAGGAGATAATAATAGCACCAAGAAACCAAAGGTTACCACCATAAATAAGCCATTGAAGAAGTCCCAAAAGAGCCCCTAAAAATGACGTTTACGTAAATTTGTACAAGTTTTTTGATTGCTTCCATATTTCAAAAATTTGCCAAAACTCGAGTTTAAATCTGTTTCCGTCGCCCGATGGCCCATTCGAAATTACGGAATTTTTTAGGAAAAATTTTTTATTGAAAAACTTTTATTTTCAAATTTTTAGCCTAAAATATTGAAAAAGTTGTACTGGGGTAGAAATCTCAAAAATAGTCATTTTCAGTATTTTGGGCTAAAAAATCGAATTTAAAAGATTTTCCAATAAAATTTTTTTCTAAAATATCCAGTGATTAGGACATTCGAATCAGCCATAGAGAGACGGCAACGGAATTAAGCTCGATTTTTGACGAATTTTTGAAATTTAGGAGCCAAAAAGAACCTGTACAAAAAAGGAACTTATGCACTTTACCCCCCCCCCCCCCAATTTTAGGCACTGACTTTAGGGGAGGGGGGCTAAAGTGCATAAGCTCCCCAAAAAAAACTCACCAACAGCAGCTAGTGGAGCTTGCATTTGCGTGCCTCTTGGATAAGATTCTTTGAATTCGGTGAGTAAGGCACGATCATTGGCTTTTAAACGAGACGGTTGTTCAGAATGAGAAATATAAGTAGCAGCACCAGCAAAAAGTGCAGCATCGACGATAGCTAACTGCCCAACGAGCATTTTGAGCTAACAGAAAATAGATTTTCGGTAATAACAACTAAAAAAAGGTTAAAAAATATGAAGAAAAGGTTAAGACGCGATTTTTGTAAGCATTAATATTCAGTAGCATAACCAAGATTTCAAATCGGAGAGGATGATGGGGGGTTTCGAGAGGTCACGGCGCTCAAAATCGGAAACAAAACAAGACATGAAAATTTTGGGGGAGGGGGTGAACACCTCCATCCCCCTCATTCGGCGGGGGGGGGGGAGCAGTTTCGGAAGAGGTGACATGTTTGAGTGGGACAGAAGATGTCATGATGAGGTAGTGATTTTTAAAGAAAATTTGATCATTTTTTTACTTTTTTTATGGTCTTGAACAAAAATTTTTCGCGAGGGACGAAAATCCGGAACTATTGTGGATCGGGGGCGGGGTAGGGTCACCCCAAGGCCAAAAATCGAAAAAATTTTTAAATGACATATTTAGGGGTAATTTTATGTGAAAAATCGATTGCGCGCATTCTCGAAACGTGAAAACCTTTGTTTGACCCTTTTGAAAAATACGTATTTTTACCCATATACATGTATACGTATACTATAAAAATATGTACAGGGTGAGGCAAAATTACTGCACATTTTTTGTTTTTTCTTCGAATCGTCTATTCCTCTTTACAATCGTATTTTTTTGCTTTTTAATCGCGAATATACTTTTCTTAAGCAAAATAAATCATGAAACTAGAAAAAGCTTGGTTTAGGCCAGCTGCCTGCTACTTGTTAACAAAAAAAAATGTGCAGTAATTTTGCCTCACCCTGTATTTTTCCATTTTTAAGGATCAAACAAAGGTTTTCACGCTTCGGGAATGCGCGCAATCGATTTTTTGCATAAAATTACCCCTAAATATATCATTTAAAAACAATTTTTGACTCTGAGGTGACCCCCTGAATAACAATAGCTGCCAACAGTTTTGTTGAAAAATTGAAAATTTTGAGACAATTTTGGTGAAAAATGCATATTTTTTGACATTTTTTTTATGAAAAAACCTAATGGGGGACCATTAGGATTTTTTATTTTTTTTTAAATTTTGGGAAAAATCATAGGGGGAGGGGGATTTTTTTATGATTTTTTCGACTTTTGAAAATTTTAGCGTGGTAATTAACCCATTTTGGACGAGAATTCTGATGAAAAATTTTTGGACAAAAATTTTAATGCAAAAATACTTAAAAATGGTA
>JAQGBS010002766.1:0-12543 GCA_034698545.1 Acrobeloides obliquus | reverse complement strand
ATTATTTTACTTATACGATATTTAATAAGGAAATCTTGAGCTCGCTTAAATGAATAAATATTGATTATAGCCAAATTGGAATCGGAGCGTAAAATTTGTCCGACAACACGTTGATTCGTGCAACAATATCTATAATATAAAAAATGGTTGAATAAGATTTTTTAAATGGTAAAACAGTAAAACGGATTGAATAAAAAAAACAGAATTGTAATAAAAAGTTCAAAATTTTTTCGAAAAAAGTTCTTTTCTCGTAAAACATGTAACGAAGTACGAAAACATTTTACATTTTTGATTACGTAATCATTGATCTGACCCCCCCCTCCCCATAATCAATCGTAATCATTTGGCTACCACTCCCCCCTACTTGATTACATAACCTGGATGACTCATTAAATAGTTTTGACAAAAGAAACTTTTTTAAACATAACTTTCAAAGATTTTCAAAAACTACAATTTTCATGTATTCATAAAATTCAGACTAACCTAAAACCAGTGTTCGTGAAATTTCCCATCTTGAATTCTACCGCTTGATTGCTGCAATCTTCATCACAGTATTTCCCTACAGATATGAGTTCTATCTCTACCGTGGTATTAATTGGTGAAGTAATATGCCAATAACAATACTTAGGAAAATCTTCATTACCCAAGAAATGGCCAACTTTTCCAGACAAGAATTTCCACTCGTTTGTAGCCTAAAACAAAAAGATGTCTAAAATTTTCTATCATACTTCTAGAGCCTCGCCACAGTTATTGGTCCCAGGGTCACGTTCATTACATAAATCACCAACCAACCCCCATGGGCATATACATTTAGAGCAGTTTGATGGATTCGAGTATCCACCATGCATGCACGATAAGGGTTTACAATTGTCTAAGAATGTATTTCTTACACAAATTTTACTTAAAAAAATACCTAGACAGCCATAGTGTTTATTTAATAAAAGGATATCCAAAAAATTTGGACCAATCCAGGTGCCCATCGTTTGTTGATACCGTTGGTCGTAAGAACTCATAATCCGTCTATCTTCATATCCCAAGACTACAAATATTTAAAAAATTGTGCACTCAAATTCTTTTAAATACAGGGTGGTGCATAAAAAACCACACTTTTGAGATTTTTACCTCTTCCTATTTTGAGTATAACTTTGATTCCGATCATCTTTTGCCATAATCTTGGTGCCGTTGGATAGTCCATAATCAGAGCTATCCAATGAATCCAAGATCATGGAAAATGATGATCGAGTTGTACTTAAAATAAGGAAGAGATAAAAATCTTGAAAGTGTAGTTTTTTATGCGCCACCCTGTATACCCGGAGAATAATGCATATTGCTTCCATAATCATAAGGAAAATCATAAGAAGTCGTTTCGGGCAAGTCTGGATAGATCCCATATTGTCTAAAGTCTCGATTTTTAATGTTTCGAACATTAATATAAATGTATTTGTTTCGATCATGTCTTTCTTGTTGATGTTCGATTCCCTAAAAGCCAGTATTTAGGGGATTGTTTTTTATTGATTTGTTCTTACCAGACGATGAAAAATTTCGTGTGTCAATGTTTTGAACTACAATTATAAATTTAGATGTTTGTATAGAAATTTATATTTTTTTTCATAATCCTCCATAAAAAAGTGTCGACTATGCGGCCAAGTGATAAAGTGCATCGGTTTGAAGGGTGCTTTTTTGGGCCATCTTGTAAAATAAAACTAAAAAAGATTTTGCCTGTCATTATTTTTTTTTTTTGAAAAAAATTTATTAGGAGGTTAAAAGTTAAAAAGATTAAAAAATCAATAAAGATTAGTTTCCCATTTTTTAATTTCTTAATAACTTTTTTTCTTTAGGGTTCGTTCAAGCATGTCAAAAAGTTGTCAAAAAAGTTGTCAAAAAGTTGTCAAAATCAAACAAATTACTTGAAATTTTTTTGACAACATTTTGACAACTTTTTTGCATGCTTGAACGCACCCTCAATAATGATAGGCAAAAAATTTTTAGCGTTTATTTTATATGTCATCAACGTTTTTGCACGGTTTTCTCACAAAAATGAATTTTGACTCCGACCGGGATCGAACCAGCCCTTTCAAACGTAAAAGCGAGATACTTACCACTTGGCCACAGTTGACCTTTTTAAGGGTGATTATGAAAAAAGATACCTTAAAACAATCTGGTTTTAAATAAATATATTGTTGTTCTTGAGATGAATCAATTTTAGTTTGTGAAGAACAGTCATCTTCATTCGAAAATTTAAAAACGATACGAGGATCAGCAGTTTTATCTCTGACAAACTTTAAACAAGTGTTATTTTCCAAGAAGTTCAAAGCAAATTTAATTTTTAACCAATACTGACCAACTAAATTTTAAAAAAAAAGAATTATTTTTGAAAAAAGTATTAGGTTGTTTCAAAAGTTCCTGGTCAAGAACAAAATTCGTTTTATTTCAACAACTTATGAAAATTTTCCCTCCCTCAAACTTGCCTCAGTGGTGCAGTGACAAAGCAGATGGTTCAAGATCGCGGGTTTGAAATTTTCATACCAAGTTGTTGAAATAAAACGACTTTTATTCTTGGCCAGGAACTTTTGAAACAACCTAATACTTTTCTGTTTACTTTTAGGACTATTTCCGAGGCTATTTTTGTATCTGCAGCAGCTGCTTACTGCTGCAACGCTCAGCTGCTGCTTACAGCTACTGCGTGCTGATTAGTAATAGAAAAAAATTTTTCTTCTATGTTTCATGACTTAATTACGAACTGCAGTAATTACGTTCCTGAATCAGGGTCGTAATTACTGCAGTTCGTAATCAAGTCATGAAAAAATAGAAGAAAAATTTTTTCTAAATTTTCTTCTATTACTAATTTCTAGAAAATAATATTCTAAAAACTCAAAATTTTGAGAAAAAAATATTTCCTCACTTTTTACGAGACTAATTACAAAAAAATTACGTTCCAGCCCTGGAACTGATTGCAGTTGCTGCGTGATAAAAAGACAGCCCCATCATAAAAAATTTTTAAAACGTACCTATCTCTTTTTCAATATAATATGGAATAGGATTAGTCCATCGTGATGTACTATGCTTAACTGCTTGTCGTTTTTCTCGGGCACTAAAATTTTCGTTGTCTCCAAAGAAATCGTTTTCGGATTCGTATAAAATTGTATCTTGTAAGTTCGAAGTTGCACATAAAGGCTTTATTAGAACAAGCCAGAAAATAAACTGCTTCATTTGCTAAAAATTTTAATTATGAATGAAAGAAAAAAAATTAGATGATTAAAAAAAGAATATATGAAATAGATCGAGAGCTTTCAAATATAACCTTGATGCATTTAAAAAAAGATAGTTTATAAAAAGAAGCTAATATTTTTTGCGCATTTCAACATGGTAGAAGTTTATATTATATTTTCTAACTTCATCGATGACCTCATCAGCGTCATATTTGTTTAAATGGTCTCAAATGGCGTATTAGAAAAATGCAAGCACACTTTTGAATGAAAGCTACAATCAAACTTAGCTGAAAAAGTTCGATTTAGGGATATTGATAAAAAAATTTCGAAAATTTTTCAAATGATGAAACATTTGTGTTGTGATAATTTTTATGGATGGAACTCAAATATTTTTATGACTCACGTATTTTTATGACTAGAATACAAAAAGTTCACGTATTTTTATGGCCAGAATACAAAACCAGAATACAACAACTTTACGTATTTTTATGACCAGAATACAAAAAGTCATTATCAAAGCGTAAAACTCTTTCCTGACCATGTTTTTAAAATGTCTACTGGAGGATCTTTTTTCGTAGATTTTCGAAAAATTTTTTTTAACTTTTTGAAATTTTAGTCTGCTTCAGGACTAGGATCTCATTTTCACGATTCAGGAATGTCATTTTTAGAATTGCCCAATAAAATTACCACTATAGGACCATCTTTGGAAAAAATTTTCGAAAACTTTTTATTGGAGCCTAGACCAACTAATACCCAAAATTATCTTATTTTGAGGCCATAAAGGGTAAGGTAAGGTCAAAAATCAAGCTCCTCAAATGTATGCGGAAAAATCTAAAAATAATCTTTTAGACCATTTTACATAAAGCTGAACTCAAAAATATCCTCAAAAATTTTCTTATTTCGGTTGTATGTGAAAAATTAGCTCATAAATTTATTTTACATGAAGATAGGATAAAAACAATTTTTGTTGCCAAAAATGTTGATTACTTATTTTGCCTACGAATACAATGATTTGAAAATAGAGAATATGAAATTGGGCAAAAGTTTTCGGACAACCGAGACTCGAACACGGATCTCCTGGCTACCGTCCAAGTGCACTACCATGGTGCTACCGAAATCTACAACTGATGCCCGTTAATTGGTAAATACTTGGCGGTATATTTTCCACTACTCACACTGTGATTAACACCTGTGTGCCATCCGATCGATTAACAGTCAAGATGGACGTAGGGATTACCGATAGGTGATAGCTCTCATTTTTGAAATTTTTTTGGAACTCGAATTAACCACGCCGAGAACTTGAAAATTAAAAAAAGAATATGAAATTGGGCAAAAGCTTTCGGACCCGACCGGAACTCAAACCCGGACAAGGTCCGAGTTTCGGTTGGGACTCGGACCAGCGTATTTCGCGTCAATGTTTACCCCTAGGGGGTGTGTTCCTATAAAAATTTTAACGTTTTTCTACTTCGGCCTTTGGAGTTACGTTAAGTGCGCCCCCTAGGTACAGCTCCGAAAATTTTTCATATTACAGGGTGCGGCAGAATAAACGATCACATGAAAATGTTCATAATCACACATCATTATAGGGATTTTTTTATTGAAACCATAACAAAAAAGACAATTATAAACAAACTATTCAAACTGACCGTCCTTAGCTTCTACACAGGCTTTCAACCGCTTGCAAAAATTATCAACAATTTTTTCCAACTTTCCACAGTGATTTCATCTCGGGCTTCTATGCCGAATCAAAAAATTATTTGTTTAAAAATGACTTTTTTAGGGATAATTTTATGCTAGAAATCCGAAAATGAGGTCAGAAAAATTCAAAAAATTTTTTGGAGGTTTGACATAAAAAGTCAGTCTCCCTTTAAAAAATCTAACTCGAATATCAAAGGCCTTTTTAGTTTAGAATAATTATCTTTCGGCAAAATGAGGAAGAATGAAGGCAATAGATGATGCTTTTGAAACATTCTAAAAAATGACTGTTTTTGGGTAAAAATGAATAAAATTGATGCAAAATTCTCTAGGAATCAAAAAATGAATATGTAAAAATTTTACGCAGATTTAAAAAATTGTCTCCTAGTGGGATTAGAAGCCGGTTACTTGAGTCCTGTGGCCGCTGCGCTAACAGCTACGCTATGAAATTCTCGCTTCCTAGGAAATTTGTCAAAAAAAGAGATGTGCCTATGAAGAAGTGCTCCTCTTCTCCAAAAAAACCGAAATTTATTACTTTTAAAATACAAATTGAAAAAAATTCTTTCTCCACCTCAAAACCGGATCCGCTTCTTTCGGCATAGGTATACAGCTACCCCCTTCCCCCAATTCAGAGGTCATGCGCGGTGCTCCTTGACTTAAGGGTCCACCTTTAGGATTTTTCTAAATACTTTAAAAAAATTTGCGCGGTGTCCTTTCGAAACTCCGAGATTTGTGAATTGCTCTCCGGAAAATTTGACGGTGCATCCCCCAATTGAGTGGGGTTTGAGGTGGGTTTGTACACCTATAGTCCTAGGTGATTCTAAAACAAGAAGTCATTTGATAAAACACATGTGTCCGATTTTTTTTATTGCCTAATAAGAGTGAACGAATTTAGGACCATAAAGAGCAAAAAACCTTTGACCATTGGTTGTCATCAAAACGACTGATTATCAATTGAAAAATTTATACTTCTATAAAAACACAATAAAACATTAAATCTATTCAATAAACATCTGGTACATACAAACTTTTTACTGGTCTTAATTTTTTCTTTACTATTGGATGACTTGCTTCTAATTCACATGGTAGACTTGCACTAATTCCAATTTTGTTCGCCCCTTGATGATATGATTTTTCTTCCATATCAGGTAAATTGGATAAATTCGATATTGATCCAAATGTTTTGTTTTCATCAATTCGTTTAAATGAGAGATGAATTTGTTTAAATGAGACAGAGTTTATTTTCAGTGGGACCATTCGTTTGTAAAAGATTAGCCATAATAGGAATGTAATTAAAACAACGGCCGCATCTATGATCCATACCATTCTTGGCCCGTATGATGTGTAGAGAGAACTAAAATTGATTAGTTTTTACTTTTTGGGAGAACATCAAGGTCTAGACTAATCTAAGTCTAGACCTTGATGTTCTCAGTGATCAAGAGAGATTTTGAAAAATTTTCGGATCTACAGGGTGTATTAAAAAGTTGTTACAACTTTGAAGGTATAGGTCGGTCGAAAATTCGCCTATCAAAAAAGTTGTTATTTGGATCGATAAAATTATTCTGAGTATTTTTTGCTTTTACTACTATCTGAAAATTTAACCCTCGCGAGATATTTTCGTCTAACGTTTAGGTTTTTAAAATTTGAATTTGCCTGAACCTGAATGTTATGTATTGAAACGAAAATGATTTTTGGAATTAAAAAAAAATAAAAAATACAATCGTTACAGAATAATTTACTTATAAATTTCAGATCAAAAATTATAAAATTTCCTAAATTTAAAGTAATAAAAAAAGATAAAAATTTTCAAAAATTCACTATCAAACTTTTCGTTTCAATACTCTACTTTAGGTTCAGGCAAATTCAAATTGTAAAAACCGAAACTTTAAACGAAAATACCTTACGAGGGTTAAATTTTCAGATAATGATGTAAAAAGAAAAGTTTCTCAGAATAATTTTATCTTTCTAACTGACAACTTTTTTTTAAAGGTCTGTACCTTTAAACGCTCATAAAACTTTTTTAGAAAAGTATTTTTGCATTTTATTCAATAGATCAGCCATTTTTACCACGCTTAATTACAGGGGATAAGAAGTGGGTTTTCCATATCAACTTTCGACGCAAGAGGTAATGGGTAGGATCTGGGGAGAAGCCATCCCCCGACTCAAGGCCGGATCCGCATTGGAAGAAATTAATGTTGTGCATATGGTGGAATGTAAATGGAGTGATCTATTGGATGTTGCTGAATAGTAAGAGCACTTTCACAGCTGCTGTATACAGTCAACAGCTTATAAAGTGGCTGAAGCAGTTCGAACAAAGGGGCATGAAAAGACTAAGATCATCATCCAACACGACAACGCCAGACCTCAATTGCAAAGTTGACCATAGAAAAACTACAGGAGCTGGGCTGGAAAGTATTACCTCATTCAGCATATAGCTCGAACTTTGTGCTGTCAGACTATCATCTTTTCCGGGATCTGCAACATGAACTGGATGAACAGCACTTCAAAAATGATGAAGATGCCAAAAAGTGCTTTCAAAGCTATTTTGACCAGAAATCCCGCATTTCCTTTGATAGATGTATCAGAAGATTTCCTACGAAATAGGCGCAAATCATATTTAATAATGTTGACTATATTGAACAATTTGCCTTGTTTATAGTTAATAAAAAGATTTTGAAAAACCTATAAAGACTTTCTTGCCAATTCAATATAGTCAAAAAATTGTAATAATCCATTAAATAAAAAAGAAAAAGAATTTTTTCAAAAGCATATTTCTAAAAATTTTTATGAGCGTTTAAAGTTGTGACAATTTCTTGATACACCCTGTATTTAAGGAGACAAAACGGATCATTGGTACTGAAAAACAAAAAAATCAATACCTAATAAGAATTGGACCTAGCATCCTGGCAATATTTCCAGAATTTTGAAGAATTCCTTGTTGAGTACCCTGTCGGCGAGGACCCAAAATTCTTGAGAATAGTGTAGACAACATAATATTATTGAAAGCATAGGCCAAGCTTATGCAAATTACATAAGTTACATAATAAGTCCAAACGTTAACTTGGTTCAAACTTGTACACCAAGAATATTGTTGAATGTTACATCCGATGTTTGCCGATGATGTGTTCGCCAAAGTTGTGTTCACTAAAATGTTCATTAACTAAATTTTTAGTTCCCTTTTATTTCAACAATTTTTTTCAAGTACCAAAATTTAGCCATTTTTGCTTGGTCGGCCAAAATTTTGGTTTTCATTATTCGGACTCCCACCGAGACACGACAGTGCATTTTTGTGTCGCGAGTCGGCGTTTATAATCTGTCACGCGACAGTGCATTTTGTGTTGCACAACACGTCGCGACGTGTAGCGAGTTGGCGTTTATAGATTGCCGCGTGACGTGTCACTAGTACTTGCTTTGAAAAGACGCTTATCCATTAACAAGTCTTGGTGGTGCAATGACAAAGCAGCGGCTTTTTGGTCACATGGTCGAAGGTTCGAATCCCGCTTTGAACTAATTTTTTGCCACTCGGCCTTATGTTACATCGCGCGACGTCACGTGGTCAGCACTTGTGACTTTGCAGGCTGTCGCGCGACGCGACTGAAGAATAAATCCCGCCTAAGGGGGGAGGGGTCAAAGCGTCCGGCACGTCTTACAGAAGTTACTGGCCTGCTCTCTCAAATTTAGGGTGGATTGACTGGAAGAAGGCCGTGAAGTTGTCAATGAATGTTGTTTGAGTGCCCTTTCAAGTGGCTTTTTTTATATCTTACATGAAATATCCTTTGTATAGGTGTAACCAGGTAAGAATGGCCATGAAAACGTAATAAAGAAAAATGATATAAACAAAACTAATGATGTGATGCACCCCAAACGGAAATTGGTCATGCTAAATTTTTTAATTTGAATGATTCTTACAAAGATAGACTTACTAGTGCTCAATATTGAAGAAAATATAAATTACGTAGACCAAAAATGTTAAAGCTCCAAGAGCCCCTTGAGCCGCAGAAGTGTAGGTCACTGCCGTGGATTCTTGCCAGTTGAACCTAAATTTTGCTCTAAATAAGGTTCCATTCATGGACGAGGCTTACATCATCATAGAAAACGTTGAACCAAGTGTTTCCAGGTTGGTATTCACAAACATTTGGGTAAACCTTGTCACATAGCATACAAAAATTGCAATTAGGTCATATTTGGGTAATTTTATCGGCTTGTTCTAAAAAATTGAGACATAAAATCATCCTTTTGGTGGCAAATTACAGCAGGATTTTTCTTAATAATCCCGACATAACTTTCATTAAATAAAAAGAATAGAGCTAAAAGTCCAAAAAAGTTCATGACACATGCAAAATAAGCTGGTGCTGTGTACATATCGATAGACATTCCACGTATGAGTTGGAAACCAGGATATCCCAAAGGTGTGAACAAAAGTTGAAAGGCTAAAATTTCAAATTCTCCAATTCAATTGGCCTGAAATACCTGGTCCAGCTGTATTCCCTATAGCTTGACCACAAGTAACTAGTGCTATTGCTCTGGGTCTATCTCTTACAGTACTAGCAGTGGAGGCGTAGGCTCTCAAAAGTGCTGAATTGCCTGAAAATCATCAAGTCAATGATCTCGAGAAGAAACGCTTACCAGATCCCATTCCAGTGATAAATCGTCCGATTAACATCAAATAACTGGGAAAAGCGACTATTCCTAGGGATAGATAAAATATATTTCCAAGGATCATCAAAGCCACTCCGACAATTAATGGAAGTTTGACCTGCTCTATACGATTGCTCCAGTAGCCGAATAATGGTGCAGAAATGATTTGGCCAAGGCTGTAAATGGCGATGATGAAGCCAAAGAAATTTTGGGTTGCGTTCGTATCGAGCTAAAAAATTATAACGATATGATTAGAGACAAAAATGGCTTGGAGTCGAAAAAATTTTTAAAGAATTGAAAAATTTGAAAAAATTTAAAAAATAATTAAAATAGCTTCAACATATATATAAGTCCGAAAGAAATTTCCGTATAGCCGAGTGGGTAAAAAACTCACACCTGTTGGCTTCATGGAGCCAACAGGTGTGGGTTCAAGTCCGGACCCCTCCAACTGGATTGGTACCTCACCAAAAAATGAAAAACCTACTGTTTGCAAATATGGCCATAACGAACTAAAATATAAGCTAAACTGCGTTGACCCAACAAACGACAATATACTAGCAATATAAATCGAAGTCCAATCTGTATCCTCGTCCACCCTTGCCTTTTTCATCGACGTCTTTTTCATCATTCCTATCATATTACCTACTCACAAAAACCAACGAATTAGTTCAAAAATTTTCAAACTTTGCACTATAAATATCACACCCAATTTATGACGTAAATTATCTTAATCTTCAAAAATCATCCTCCCCATCAGCGTGACTCATTATTTCCGATAAATTTGTTACAATTACGGTGTTATAAACACATCAGTATCAGATTTGCCTCTGATTTAGGGTCTTGTTTTGCACCAGATCAACGGACATAGTGAAAAATGCGAGGGGAGATCAAAAATAGATTATTTCGCAGTAGTAAATTGGGTATGTTTGTTTTGTGAAAGATCTGGATCTGTACATTTGAAAATTTGATTTTAAATTAGGTTTACGTGAGAATGATGTTATTGAAAAAATTGGAATATTTCGGCGACATTGGCTTTTTGAGAATCAAAACAAAAGCTATTCTAGCCTAAAAAATTGAAAATTATGCAAAACTTGAGCATATATGAATATTTTTGTAATTGGTGGTAACATGGTGCACACCACCCTCAATTTAAATTTTGCAAAAATTAATAAAAAACGCGCCGTAGGAGTCTAAAATCGGGTCTGAATAACAACTTTTAAAAAGAAGTTTTAAAAGTGGGATGATAATTTTTGAGTTATTGAAAAAATAAGCATTTTTCAACATTAAAAGAGGGTACGCTTCTTGAAAAAATGTTTTTTCTCCAAATTGGCTGATTTTTGGTACACGGGGGTTTTCGGGCACGAAAAACCGATTGGCGCAAGTCCCGAGTTCCAAAAAATTTTTTTGACCCCCTATGGGGGTACCCCAAATTAAAAAATTAATTTTTTCGCAGAGGGTTAAAAAAAATTTTTTGGAACTCCGGACCTGCGCCAATCGGTTTCTCGTGTCCGAAAACCCCCAAGTACTAAAAATCAGCCAATTTGAAGCCAAAATAAAGATGTTGAAAAAATTGATTTTTTAACATGGGGTACCCCCATAGGGGGTCAAAAAAATTTTTTTGGAACTCGGGACTTCCGCCAATCGGTTTCTCGTGCCCGAAAACCCCCGTGTACCAAAAATCAGCCAATTTGGAGAAAAAACATTTTTTCAAGAAGCGTACCCCCCTTTAATGTTGAAAAATGCTTATTTTTTCAATAACTCAAAAATTATCATCCCATTTTTAAAACCTCTTTTTAAAAGTTGTTATTCAGACCCGATTTTAGGCCCCTACGGCGCGTTTTTTAACTTTTGTCGGTGAATCGATTTTTTCTTTACATGAGGGCGGTATGTGGTGTATTCGGATCATAGGTCGCTAAATGTCCGCCAAAATTTCAATTTTTGCGCGGTTGCTTTTTACAATAAGGATAATCAAAAAAATTTGAAAAAAATCGAATTTTGGCTAACAATTGAATTTAGGCTAAAAAAATTGAGTTTTCGGCAAAGAAATCGAATTATGGTTAAAAATTGAATTTGGGCTAAAAAAAATTGAATTTTTGCCAAAAATTCATTTTTCAGTTTTTTATCCAAAAATCAGGAATTTCTGAAAAATCAGAAAAAATCGAAGCCCTGGTTAAATTCAATTTGATGATCTTGATCTCATTTGACTCCTTGAAACACGAGTTAGAAATATTATTTTTCATAGGTTGAAAAATCAAAATTTTAGCCATGTCACCCAAGAAAATTTTGAGCGAGTGGCAATTGTGTGCAATATTTTTAGCTCTTGCCTGGGTTATCCACAAAACTTTTCTTTTTTGCCCGCTACTGGCTAGATCCCAATAGAACTCGATTCTTAGAGATAATGTGTCTTAAATAAAAGTGGTTGTATAAGCACATGTCTTTTTTAAGTTTATTATAATCATAAGAAGCAATCAATGACAAAAAATTTATCGTCATGAATACGTAATTTGTTTTGAAGGCAATAATCATGTTCTATACCTAGAAATTATACCTAGAACTTTCTTAGACACATGATTACTTTAGGCTTGATGATGAGATTGATGTATGGTTCTCGAAAAACGGTGATCATTACTTTAGATGAACAAGGGGTACAGACCTCTCTCATCCCTATTCGTAAAATTTTTAAGGTCCCCTTTGTATTGGGGCGGATAAACTGCCTTCAATTTGAGGGGATACATAAAAAATTTGCCAATTTTTAATTACGAGGAGGTCATACCTGGAATGGTTCGTCCAAACATGGACTCCCTCGATAGAAAATTTTTTTCGCTATTTACCCCATCGGTTTTTCGGCCGGTTTGTGGAGGATATAGACCTTTAGCCCCCTCTTCTCGGCGTCCCTGGCCCATTCCCTCCACCCGCCTACGATGAGAAAAATCGCAAAATTGTTTTTCTCAACTTCCGAGTGTTAAGAATCATTATTGCTTTTTTATTATTTACAATTTAA
>JAQGBS010002765.1:0-12544 GCA_034698545.1 Acrobeloides obliquus | reverse complement strand
TTGGACTATGTAACAGGTTTTTAAATTGTACTAATCCTCAATCAAGTGGGTTTGCTGACAACGGAAATATCTTTTCCGAAAATAGCGAGTCAACCGAAAGTCTAGCTTCTATTCAAGTTTTACCAGATTCTAAATGTGCTCCTAGTAAGGTTTAATTTTTCCCATAAATCAGAAGAAGCAAAAATTTAGCCCAAAGAATACACTATAGCATTTACAGAAATCAAAAATTATTTACTTCTGCCGACAGTAACTCTTCATCAGGTTCCGATTCTCAACAAATGTTAAATGCCAGTGATCTACAGGATAGATGCCAATTTGGCTTTTTCCAAGCAAGCGAAAAAGTTTTATCAGCTGGATTTTTTGGGGATGAGAATGATGATGATGGAAAAGATAATAAATTCAAATTCACGGCGGTTGTTAATCAACCTCAAACGATTACAGTCAAAATTAGATATAGCAAAACTACATTGAAAAGAAAGCCCTTGCATGGTAAATTAACGATTACTTCATGGAATAGTATAAGCAATGGATGGGATACGAACGGAACTTGTCAAGTGGAAGATACTGATGGAGACTGGAGTTCAACTTGTACTCAAAATGGGGGCGGAGGAAATTATGCTATGGTCAATGTATGTATTTTATATTACGGCAGTCCATAAGTTAGTGCTTTAGAACCCAAAGTTAGTGCTCTAGAACCCAGATGTAGATCTCGGATAAATCAAGCCTCATTATAACGACAACCCAAGAGAGGGGTCGTTATATCAAATTCAATGGGGGAGGGGCGTCGTTATAGTTTTTTTAAAGAAAAACATATTACAGGGTGGTCCAAAATTACACGGACTTTTTAAAAACTTTTTATTAGAATCAATGAATAACATCAAAATGTAACCAAAACAATTTGCAACATTAATAACAAACAAATTCATTCAAAATGACCGCCATTCGATGCATTTACCGCGTCAAGGCTTGGCCAGTCGTCAATGGCTCGATTAATCATCCCATGATCCAAATTTTCGAATGCTTCGGTGATCGCTTTCTTCAGATACTCGACCGAATTGTGTGCTTCTGCATTCACTTGATCTTCGAGGATACTCCAAATGGCGTAGTCGAGTGGATTCAAGTCTGGAGATGACGCCGACCATTCATCTTTTTTGATAAAATCAGGGAAATGCTCAGAAAGTATAAAAAGTCCGTGTAATTTTAGACCACCCTGTATATTCTTTATAACTGAAGTAAAAAGTGTCAAAAGGGGTCATCCATAAATTACGTTTCAAAAACGATTTTTAGACCCCCCCCCCCACCGTTTCTAACTATACATGGGCAAGAGGGGTAGGCTGGTAAACCGAAAGCGACACGTTTGAAGATCTTTTTTTTGGCCGTCAAAAAATTGGAAAATTCATCAAAAATTGCAAAATTCGTAAAAATTGAAAAATTCGTAAAAAATCGAAAAATTCAAAAAAAATTCCAAAATTCGTAAAAAAATCGAACTATTCGATTTTTGATGAATTTTTCAATTTTTGACAAAATTTCAATTTTTGACGAATTTTTCAGTTTTGACGAATTTTTTTTTTGGTTTTGTGCTGTATATTTTAAGCAAAATATCGATAAGTTTGCCGAAATTTGACCCCCCCCCTTCCCCCAACGACGGCATGAGGGTGGGTCGATCCACTCCTTGCCCAAGTGTGTTTCCAACCGTAACTTTTTGGCTACCCTCTCCTTTGGAAATGTAACTTTTTACTTTACCTCCCCCCAACTTAAAAAAGATTACAATTTTTTAAAGAAAATTTTTTACATTTTTATAAATCTTACAAAAGATATGAAAATTAAGGTAATTAAAAAAATTTATTTGATATGTTATCTCTAAGAATTGAGTTTTATGGGGGTAATTAAACAATATGAAAATGGGGTAATTAAAATTTATGGGATAATTAAACAAATATGAAAATTGAGGTAATTAAAATTTTTTATTCAAACACGTTATCTCTAAAAATCGAGTTTTATGGGGATCTAGAAAAAAGTGTTTTAAATTTTTTTGAAACTAATAGAATCTTAAAGGGGGGGGGTAAACTTTGCAGCACTTCCGAAAAATGTTTTTGAATTTTTGCAAAAATGACTTTTCTAGCGGTAATTTTATGCGGAAAATCGATTCAGGTCAATTGATCAGGTCAATGATTACGTAATCATAATGTATAAAATTTTTCACCAAAATTGTCCAATTTTTTTCCATTTTTCAGCAAAAAAATTATAAACCAGCGCCGCAAATGAATTTTTTTTGCAAAATATTACAATTTTTGTAGAAAAAATGAAAATTTTAGGACCTTTTTGGTCAAAAAATAGGAAATTTTGGTCATTTTTGGTGAAAAACATAATGGGAGACCATTATGATTTTTGAAAAAAATTTTAAAAATTTGGGGAAAAACATAAGGGGGAACCATTAGGAAAAAGTTTTAAGTTTTTCAGGAATGGGGAGAACCTCCCCTCCTAGTTATGCCACTGATTGTAATCATCTTCATCCGTTTTAAATCAAATTTTTATTAAAAATTGATAAAGTTAAACAATGATTTCAACAAAATTTTCATCGAAAATTATTGAGAATTTTACGCTTAAAAATGAATATTTTTCAGTAAAAAATTTTCGCGCCGATAGGCGCGAAAAATATGGGATTAAATTGTTTTTGAAATTTTTTTAAAACTCGAAAAAATTGCCTTGGTCCCCCTTATATTTTTTTGCCCAAATTTAAGGGGGGGGCCATAGCAAAAAATTTGAATGAACGAATCTAATGGGTCCCCAAAAACAAAAGTTGCTCAAAACTTTACGAACTATAATGTTATTCGTAAAGTTTTAGCAATGCGCAAATCTGGTTTTATATACGCTTTAAAATCAGTCCTGATATAATGGTGCACAATTTTCAATTTCGCTTTAGAAGGAAATACGCATAATACCTAAAAACCATTTGGAAAATTTTCCTCCCATTTGAAATCTTTCCAGAGACCATGTCTTAAAATGAAGTTTTATGAGATGCGGTTTTTTGCGTGAAAGTAGAGAGGATTTAGAGTATAATGAGAAAAATTTAATTTTTTGAGTTTAGAAAAGTGAAAATTGGCTTTGATATTGTGATATAGATTTCCAATGTAAATTTTGAATTTTGTAATTTTGGATAGTTTTCGTTTCAGTGTCTAAATTTTAATGAATCATGCAATGTTGCAATTTTGTTCATCGAAATGATTTAATATTACAAAAACTGAATTCGAATGATTAAACGTTTTTTTCCATATTTTCTCTATAAATTTTCTCAGTTTTGTGCAAATTTTCGATTTAGTGTAAAATTTCGCAGTTTTGTATAACATGATTCCGTTTTGTGCAAAATTGTGTATTTTTGACAAAATTTGAGAAATATATCAAGTAAGTTTTTTGTTGATGTAAACAAAAAGTAATTGTATTTTTTAACTGTAGAGGAGCCTAATAACGAGCCAAAGCCGGCCGGAGGCCGGCCTTGGCACACGGATTGTTATAACAAATTTTTAAGCAATTTCAAACTAATGAAACGATATCAAGTCTTAGAAAGATTGGTGGTGAATTTCAACAAGCAACAATAACGCCAATAACAAATTCGAAAAACATGGAATATTCATTGGCAGATTTATTTGAACAGCATAATGATACACATATCGAAATTTTAAAAGTTGATATTGAAGGTAAACTTTTTGAATTAAAAAAATATATGTAGCATAGGCTTATGTATTCTTTCTTTAAAAAGTATATTTTGGTTAGTCTTTATATTTTAGGCGCTGAATATATTATCATCGACCAACTTTTTAAAATACCCGTATGTCAAATCGTTATAGAAGTTCATGGGAAAATTACATTCCAACAAAATGATCCGCTTGATATCAAGGAAACTTTGAGTTTATTAAGAAATATTTCTAGCCATGGATTTTATTTCTTTTCTCATGAAATCAATGGCTGGGGCCGTTACATTCAATCAGATGTTGCCGAATACAGTTTTATACATGAATCATGTTTAAAAAAATACGGAGTTAAAACAATTTTTGGAAAGTTTTTAAGTTGAAATTATTTAAAATAAAAAATATTAAAATATTTTTTCTAATCATTACAATTTAAAAATATAAATACAATTCGACCCTCGGAAAATTTAAAGAAAACGAAAAAAAATTACCAACATCTTAAATAAGGAGTTTATGCTTATATTTAGGCTTGATAGAGTTTCTTTTGGTTTCAAATTTTTTTAGGTTTTTCGGTTTTAGATGATGGTTTTGGTTTCAACTTTATCAGTTGTGACCAATCAGTTTCGGTTTTGGCTGTTCGGTTTTCAAACGCTCGGTTTCGGTTTTCATAAATTCTAGGCTTGGGCTTAGGCTTATGCTGAGGCTTAAATTTACAAGGAAAGATATCAATCGTGACTTCATGTTGGTGCCCCCAAATTAAGTTTGTCTATGTGTCAAGTTTACATAATATATAAACGTTCCTTTCACATGTCGCTTATTCGTTTTTTGGCATTTTTTCTATATTCTTTAACACTCAAATGGTTCTTCGAAATTTGTGTAGTAAATAGTATTTTCAACTGTGCTGTACACAATGCAAACAAAAATTTTCAAATTTTTTTCTGAGTGGGGTTTTGACGCTCTTCTTTTGAAGGACATCTTTCAATTTCGAACATTTTTTGTAATGGTTATATCATACAATTTCTAATCATTCGATTCGCTCAAAAATGATTAGAAATTGTATGCCATAGCCCAAAACGGTTGTTTACCGTTTTGGGCTATTTCCTAGCTATAATTTTACACAAAAATAGCTCTAGAAAACCAAAGGTAAATCAGCGGCCAGGTTTCAAAGCGTATTTCACAAGAAGTTGGAGGTACCCCTTCTTTTACATACCCCGCCTTCCAGAGGGTGTATTTCAATCCAAACTCGCTCAAATTCACTCCAAATTGACTCAAATCGATTGTATTCGTGTTTTTTGACCGCAAAAACCCCTCAAAGCACATTTTGGCAAAATTTGAAATTTTCAAGACGGGTTTTATAGGTGAAATTGCGTTGTGTTATATGTGTTATACATGTTACCGTCATCTCTGAAAGTCCGGCAATGCTGAAAGTTTCAGAATTGCCTAGGCATATCTGAAAGTCCGACAATTCTGAAAGTTTCAGAGATGCCTAGGCATATCTGAAAGTGAAAGTCCGGCATATCTGAAAATTTCACGTATGCCTAGGCATATCTGAAAATTTAAGATTTGCCTAGGCATATCTGAAAGGCGAATAAATTAAATATTTTTTGCTAGCCAAAAAATCTATCAGATGTAATTGAAAAGCTTATTGCAAATAAATAGTAAGATTTAAAAAATTTCATATTTAGTGACGCCCAAGTTAATTTTGTTTTTTACCTGTTTTTAATGCAAAACTTAGTGGATAAACATTTAAAATTAGCATTGTAATAATGCGGAAATTTCTTATATTTAATAAATAAAATGAATAGTACGGTAACCAAATTCATAGAAGTTCTTTTATTGTGTTTCAGAATCTTATTGCGTAAACTTTAATCGACACTGTGTTTTTAGGGTGTGTTCAAGCATGCCCTAAAAGTTGCCGAAAAGTTGTTGAAAAGTTATCGAAAAGTTTTCGACAACTTTTCAACAACTTTTTGACATGCTTGAACGCACCCTTAATAGCCTTAAATTGCCATCATCAATTGCCATCAGAATTGCCGGACTTTCAGAAATGACGGTAACATACACAATCTTCAAAGTGTCGTTGAAAATCGAAAACAAAGTTTAAAAAAAACACTCGGCAACTTTTTAGATCTAATATTGCTCTTGCAAATAAAAAAGGTTTCATCGAAAAAGATTTTGATTTGAGTGGCGGAAGTTGGAAATACTCATGACACCCAAAAAACCATAGAAAAATCATAAAAATGGGTTTAAAAAATAAAGTCAAACGATATACCCTTCAGTTTTATTTTATAAATTTAGCCTGACGACAAAAGACCCGAAGGAAAAAGAATTTAATATAAATTTTTTAATGTGGTTTGATGCACGTGCCTTTTTCTATAAGCCTATAGTATAAGAAAAGGATAAAATGGCTATTTCACATCTATAGTGAAAGAATCGCGAGATGTCGTAGTAGAATTTTTTATGTACTCACCATAACTAAAAAGTTCCCCACTATAAAAAATTCCGGGTCGCATTTTTTGAAAATTGTTCCTCCCGTTTGAACGCTTTTCAGGGACCGTGTCTTAAGTTGTACGATTGAAGTTTTTGAGATTGCTTATATTTTTGTAAATTATAGGAGCCAAATAGCTCCTAAAAGATGTATAATTTATTTAATTGTATCAAATTGTTTTATATAACTAATGCTTTTTTAAATTATTAGTGGTATTTTTTTATATCACTAATTCCATGAATTTGTTTTTAATTAATTTTTTTACTTCGTTAATTTTAATTTTTTAGCGTAATTAAGAAACATTATCTCAAGAGATCAAATATGGTTCGACCGCGGAAATATTTAACGGTGTAATTTCTTTATTTAATTTTGTAATTAATATATTTAAATTTGTAATTTCTCGATTGTAATTTCTTTAATTAAATTTGTAATTGAAATATTGAAATTTTTAATTTTTAAAATTATTTTTGTAATTAAAATACGAGGCTTAGGCCTTAGGTCTATAGGCTTAGGTCTATAGGCTTAGGCCTATAGGCTTAGGCCTATAGGCTTAGGCCTATAGGCTTAGGCCTATAGGCTTAGGTCTATAGGTTTAGGCATATAGGTTTAGGCCTATAGGTTTAGGCCTATAGGTTTAGGCCTATAGGTTTAGGCCTATAGGCTTAGGCCTTAGGTCTATAGGCTTACGAAGATTAATTACATTTTTAAATATTCTAATTACAAATTTAAATATTTCAATTACAAAATTAAATAAAGAAATTACACTGTTAAATACTACGGATATTTTTGAGTAAATGACTCCAAAAACTCAACAAGTATTTTTTAATTCCAGATGCAAAAAAATGTTGCTCGCAGTAGGAGTCGAACCTGAGGCATTATGAGCATAGAGCTAACTTTCTATCCACTCGGCTACGCAGGCAGCTTTGTGAAATAACTCAAGATATAGTTTTATACTTTTTTGCTAGAATTAAACAATATTTTTTGAGTCATTTTTTTTGCTTCAATGAGCAAATTGCGACTTCTGACCTATTTGAATTGTCTTAATATAGTTCCTACTACATTTTTAACGTGGCCCAGTGATTTGGCCCATCTCTCGTAAAAAATTGTCTGATTTGATCTGATCTGGATCGGGTCAGTGATAAAATGATCCAATGGATCAGATCAGAGCCAATACTGCTACCTACCCAGATTAATAAAGACATAATTCAAAGCAGATTCTGAGGCTTCGTTTTCAACCAATTTTTGGAGATTTTCTTCAAACTCTTCTCTACTTCTTGGTGGTCTTGATAGAAGACCGCGGAAACGATCCTTATTTCCTGGCCATGTATGTAACTCATACAACCCATCCACATGTTTCTTTATATCTAATGGTTCTGCTCTTACAAAGCGCCCATGAATAGGAACACGTTGAGGCACTTTAGCTGCCCAATTTGTAAGAATTTTGGCATTGTTTAGATTATCGAGTTGAGCCATATAAATTTCCAGTTTTTGGATTTGCTTCGAATCGTTGTAGAAAAGTTATCCTTCTGACGTTTTCAATATTAGAAGGCTAAAAAGAAAGTAAAGTTAATCAAAAAACAATTGTTATTGTAGACAGAATTTTCTTAGAATGAAAACATGGAAGTGATTTCTATGAAAACAAGAAGGTGGTCATGAAGAAAACAAGGAAGTATTCGATAAATCATTTCTATCGATTATTGATGAATATATTTTTATGGTTAAAGATCAGTCCACTTTTGTGTTTTTTGATACCATGTGATAGAGCACAAAATTTGGAGCATTTTTTGCTTTTACGGCACTACTTGAAAATCTAGCGGTAAAAAGTTATGAGCGAAACAAAATTGTGAAAAATCATGGATTCCAAAATGGGTCCCGAACGCATCGAGATATAAACTCTTCTTTTCATAGAAATAAACATGGTATATAAAAAAAGGCACAAAATTCTTTCGAAATTTGACGTTTTCCATTAGTTTACGACCTAATTCTAAGCTAAACTCATAGAACTCTCTCTCTCTCAACGTGACATACCGTGATACAGGTTTGATTCGCACCTTTAAAGTCCGCACAGACATTTTACACGTTTTTATAAAAGAAGATTTTCAACTGCCTTGAACAAAACTTGTAGTGATTTTAATCACTACAAGTTTTGTTCAAGACAGTTTAACAACAATAAACTTACAGGGTGTATTTAAAAAAACCGGAATTTGGGCGATTTTTTCATATTTTTTAGACCCGGAAATTTTTTTCAAAAATGACCCTATTAGGACTAATTTTATGCAGGCAATCGATTGCGCACATTTACGAAGCTTAAAAACGCTTTTCTGACCCTGAATCAGGGAGTAAAAGTGTGTGTATATTGAAGCAAAAATCAAAAATTTTTAAATTTTCTGCCTGAAAATGATTTTCTATGAGTAAATTTATGTGGGGAATCGATTGCGCGCATGAAGCTTGAAAATGCTTTCCTAATCCTGAATCAAAAAAATTGATGTATTATAGCAAAAATTGGTCATCGCTTCAATACATATCCTCGATTCACTGAATCAGGATCAGGGAAGTGTTTTCAAGCTTTGGGAATGGGTGCAATCGATTAACCGCATAGATTTACTTCCAGAAAGTCATTTTCAGGCAGAAAATCTAAAAATTTTCGATTTTTGCTTCAATACACATACTCTGATTTCCTGATTCAGGATCAAGGAAGCGTTGTAAATACGCGCAATCGATTCTCAGTATAAAATTAACCCTGATAGAGTCATGTTTGAAAAAAATTTTGGGTCCAAAAACATGAAAAAATCGCCCAAATTCCGATTTTTTATACATTCTGTAAACTCTTCTTTTTAGAGAGCTAAACATGGTATATAAAAAAAGCAAAAACAAATGTTCTTGGCATCCCTGTTATAAAAGAAGAATTTTCAACTGCCTGAAACAAAATTTGTGATGATTTTAATCACTACAAACTTTGTCCAAGGCAGTCTAAAATGATAAACTTATCATATTATGAATCAAAAGTGTATTGAACAAGGGATAGATCATTTTTTAGAGCTACTATACAATAGGGGTGGGGGAACCACGTGAAAAATTTTCAAAAATTTTTCTGGAAATGACCCCTCTAGAGGTAAAGACATGCGGGGAATCCGAGTTTGACACTTTCAAAGCGAAAAACACTTCCCTGATACAGGGACTGCCACTAGATTACTTTGACGGCTCTCGAACACATCACGGAGAGGGGCCATCCACGTGAAAAAATTTCAAAAATTTTTTTCTGAAAATAATCTCTCTAAAGGTAAAAAAATGCGGGGAATCCGAATTTAGCATTTTCAAAGCGAAAAACCCTTCCTTGTTTCAGGGAAGGCCCGTGTATTGAAGCGAAAAGTCGCAAAAATGCGATTTTGCGCGCAACCGATTCACCTTATAAAATTATCCCTATAAGGGTCATTTGCAGGTTGTTGCTGATCGCAGTGTTTTTAAGATAATATACTTTTTGAGGCAAAGTCAAATCGACGCAGGTAGGATTCGAACCTGAGGCCTTTAGATTCGAATTCGGGAGCACTACCACTGAGCCAATTTCACATTAAATTCGGATTTTTAATTTTGCTTATAATTTCACACAAATTTTTTCATTTTAACAGTAAAAAAATCCTTTTTTAATGATTTTGTGTAGGTAACTCAAATCGACCATGCTCTTTCAGAATCTGAAAAAATTTTTGAAAAAAATTATTACATTATTTTGGGTCTCTCTCCTTTACTAAAAAATCTTAGACAATTAAACTGTTTCCTAAAATAATTTCGTTTGAGACTATGACAAAGATTATCCACCTGCTGCAAGATAAACATGTTAAACACAAAAATTTCCAACTTATATAAAGAAAGCGGAAGCAAAAACCTAAACAAATATCTAATAAATTATATACTTAAATGAATCAAATTAAAATGGCTCTACTCATCTCAATATTGATATTTTTCTTAAGTATTTCAAATGCTCGAGTGGTCGAAAACAGTTTGTCTAATGTGTTATTTAATGTTTCAACGAAAGCTCAAGAATCTCCTCATACACAGGGGCAGTTACATATCCAAAAAAGCATAAACTTTAATCATATTTCTACTATTACCAGAAGAGCATCAACTAGCCTAAATAAAACGGGACCTACTACTGTTAATATTCCAGATTCGACCGGTTTGAGTGATTGGTTAACGAGGACAATCAATAAGACAATAAATCTGCCAAACGAAACTTTCATTCCAAATTTAAATGAAATTATTGGAGATTTAGCTAATGTAATTTCACATGATGCCCCAAAAAATGGCAATTTTGTATTTTTGTGCGATTTTTTCAAAATTTTCAAGTTTTTTTTCTATGAGAGAAATCGATTGCGCGTATTGCTGAACTTTGAAAACGCTTCATTGACCCTGTATTATCATAATAATCACCTCTTCCCTGAATCAGGATCAGTGAAGCGTTTTTAAGGTTCGCCAATGCGCTCAATCGATTTCTTGCGTAGAAAATCCCCTATATTGTAGGGATGTTATACTCATTCTTAGGAAAGGGGCAACAAATCTCCAAAAAGGGGAGGAAGACGGGGAATTTTTCCCAAAAGAGGAAAAAAGGAGGCATTATTTTTTCAACAATTTTCAAAATCGGAAAAAAATTTTGCCCCCTCAAGCGAAAATAGTCTAAAACGTGACATTTTTGCCACACAAAAATTGATTTTGGGCCAAAAAAGACCAAAAATAGCAATTTTGGGAGCTACTACACAATAGAGGACCAACCACGAGAAATTTGATAAATGTTAAATTCGGATTCTTCACACATTTTTACCCCAAAAGGGGTCGTTTTTAGGCTTAAAATCACATTTTTGCGACTTTTCGCTTCAATACACATACGTCTTCCCTGAATCAAGGAAGCGTTTTTTTCGTTTCGAAAATGTCAAATTCAATTCTCGCATGTTTTTACCCCTAGAGGAGTCATTTCCAGAAAAATTTTTCTCGTGATTGGCCCCCTCCCATATTGTGTAGATTTAAAAAATTACTCAAAAATTGCAAAATGGCCATTTTTTGGGGGCACTCTGTAATTCTTTGTTGCAGATAACACTACTCCAAGGTCGGAATTAGCGAACAACCGCTCAGTAACCATCATGGTGTAGTGGTCCAGTGCGCTGCCAAGGAGTTCGGTATCGCCGCCACTAAACAAGTTCAATTCCCCCTTGTCCAAAAGATTTTGCAGGAATCTGATACCAGGGTCATGATATTTTAAAATTACAATTATATAGCCCGTTTCTGCCCAAAGGAAAAAAGCCCGCATGCGATGGTTAAGTAGCTTCCAAGAAGCCGACCGTCCGATTAAGCAAATTAAGCAACGTTGGGCCCGCATGTTCGATCCCAATAGAGCAAAACTTTTTATTTTCAAAAAAATCTTTATAAAAATGGAGCAAAAATTTTTGCTCCATTATTTATAAATTTTTTTGGAGTTACCCTTTTTTCCTTTGAGCGGAAATGGACTATATGTTTTTTGTTTAGATGGTTTCTAACAATCTTACCGCTGAGCAATTACTACAAAAATTGACTTCTTTGAGTCAACCTATGAAAACAGAACTCCGCAGAGGCTTCGATTCTCTCGTACAAAAAGGGTTGATCACTGTCAATCTACTTGGAACAAATTTTGGTGAAAAACCAATGAGTATTATTGGTATTAACCTGGGATTTAATCCATCAAGCATTGTTGGCTTCAATTTATTAGGTGGCTTAGATCCGTTTGGTAGTGGAGGTGGAAGTTCTGTTAATCTATTCCAGATTTTATTGCAAATAATCAATATGGTAAATATATTAGGTTGTTCAATAAGTATTGCGCGCTACTTTTTTATCAGAAGACTCCGGAAATCCATTTTCGACAAAAAATTCTCAGTATTAAGCAAGAGTATATTGTCGAAAACGGTTTTCCGGAGCCCTCCAAATGACAAAAAAGTAGCGCACAATACTTATTGAACAACCTAATATAATTTTGTGCTGAAATTTTAAAGGGGGGTAAACTTTGCAGAAGCAATTCCAAAAAATTTTTTTTGAATTTTTGCAAAAATGTCTTTTTTAGGGGTAATTTTATGCGAGAAATCGATTCCGCGCATGCCCGAAACATGAAAACACTTCCTTGACCCTGATTCAGCGAATGGGGTGGGTGTATAGAAGCGAAAATCAAACATTTTCGGATTTATGAGAAAACCGCCAATCCCTAGGGTTTTCTATGCGGGGAATCGATTGCGCGCACTCCCGAACCGTGAAAGCGCTTCCTTGACCCTGATTCAGGGAAGAAGTCGGTGTATTGAAGCAAAAATCAATTTATTTACGTAAATACGTATCCCTTCCCTGAATCAGGGTCAAGGAA
>JAQGBS010002764.1:0-12548 GCA_034698545.1 Acrobeloides obliquus | reverse complement strand
AAGCAAAAATAAACCGTTGGCACAATCGACCTTTTGAGTGTTGATAATATAATTTGTATAAAATTTAACGAAAAATGTTATGCCAAGCAAGAAATAAATATCTAATCAAACAGGATATATACTATGGTCATTATTATTGATCGTGCATGTTCTGATTATTGGTGAATGTATCGGTTGAATTATATCTCGACTTTTTGCACGCTTCAAATAATCATGTTCATGAAATTTAGAATCTGTAATTTTGATTTTAACTTCCTTTTCGATATTCTCTTGTTCTTCATGTAATGCATGTTGATAAACGGTTGCTTTTTTCACTAAAAATCGGCACCACCAGAAAAAAATCCATTGAATTGACAAAGAAATTATTAGGTTTTCAAAAGTTCGGCTATATTCTAAAAGATCTTTTTGGTTGTGTAGTTTCTTCAATGCAAATAGATAAGCAAAATAAAATGGATTGCAAATAAGAACAACAGCCTAAAGCTTCACATTTATATCATAAATTCACCTCCCCCCAAGTTTTCAGTCCGCCTTGGACCCTCACGTCACACCAAAAAGCCGAAAAGGTGGAAGCAAGGGTCAAAAATAAAAAAGAATGTCACCAATTGACTCGCCGAGCGTTTCAAAACGAGTATCATATCGTGGGGATTTAAGAGTTTTTCCCATGGCCGATTGATTAAAGTGACAGATTTGTAGTTTATAGGCTCGAGTTCGAATCCCTCTTCAAATCTAAAGTTGTTTAAATCCATGAAAATGTTTGCATATCTCTATTTTGGTCCCTCAAACACTTTGCAACCATGTTTTGCTCAGTAAATACTTTCTAGAGCTGTATAGGTTTAGAAATATAGTGATTTTAACTTTTATAAAACCTAACCTTACTATACAGCCTTAGAGAGTATTTACTGACCAAAAAATGATTTCAAAGTATTTTAGAGTCCAATATAGAGAGCAAAAATTTTCATGGAATTTGAACAACTTTAAATTCGAAGTGGGATTCGAACCCATGCCTATAAACTACAAATCTATCACTTTGCCGCTCGGTCATGGGAAAATCCCTTAAAACTCATTTTGAAGTGCTCGGCAAGTTGAGTCGATTGGCAACATCTTTTGTTATATTTTTGACCACCACTTCCATCTTTTCCTTTTTGGTGCGCCGTGCCCTGGGGTCGGGGCTAAAAGGGCTTTCGAGGCCCAATTATGGTCTCTGATTAGTGAAATATCTAAACTTACAAATTCATATTTTTGACTATCTGCAACAAAATTGCTAAAATATTCACGAAGAATATATTTACAGGCACTTTTCATCAGATTAAGGCCAATCAATCCAACATAAATTGAATAAATTGCAGTACAAATTTTCATAATTGGCCAATCACGTTCTTCAGGTGCCCATTTTAAGTATAAAATTTCATGAAATATTGCCATTGCAACTAGAAGGATGCCAGATAAAAATATCAAGCCCTAAACAAAATGTCGAGTACATTTCTGAACACTGCTACATTTCTGAATTACCATGATCTTAATTTTACCACACCAAAGGAATATATGTATTGTTGGATGAGATGTTTCACTGTTTAACAAAGACATTTTTCAGGGATTAAAATTGTTAAACTTATTGAGTTTCAATCCGAAATTTACTGATAACAATTCAAGCTGCAGTTTAAAACTAAAGTTTAAAACCAATCCTACTACATTAAACGTGTAAAGTCGGTGTAGCTGTCTGTGATTACGATCCATACATGAACAAGGAGGGGGGACAGATACCTCGGGGCTATATGTTGTCGATCAAAAAAAAGGTCGCCATCTAATTTTTTTACTCGGCTATATAGCTTTGAGACTTGGAACTCCGAGGCTATATGAATCTTAATTTTTAACTCGAGCTACATGAAAAGGGGGAACAGTCCCCCCATTGGTAATGTATGTTACGATCTCGGGAATATTTGATTTTTTCACACTCATCATTTCTTCTCCCAGCCAAGCTCGTTAGCACTCGGCTCCCCGTACTTTAATAAATTTGATAAATAGTTAGAGTCTACAAACAAATAAAAAGGCTTACATCTTTTTGCAACTTGGCATTCAAAAAATTTAATGCGATCAATAAATTTGGACTGATGAAAATCGACCGAAAAACTGAAAAGACAAAGTTTGCCTTTGGGAATATTTTTAGCGACAAATATTAGACAAAGTGATTTTAGTTGTTGTTTTTAAATGGGAATTAGTCTGCTTTTGAGTTATATCAAAAAAATGGAGCAATAGCGATTGGAACAATTCGCTGTGAATGAAATGAGTTCGACCATGTCAGATCAAAATTTCAAATTTTGTAAATTACAAAAAAATTTAAACTCCCCCCCCTAAATTTTGACGTAGAATTTATGCCTATCATTATTTTCGTTATAAATTTGTTCTTTATTAAAGGACAAGTCCACTCGGAAAAAACTCCATATAAAAATTATATATTCGGAAAATTCATGAAAAATGGAGCATTTTTTGTTTTTACAGCAATCTCTGAATCGCTGTAGTTTTTCAGATAATTGCGCTTGAAATTTGAATTTGTGTTCATGTGTTCGTTTTAATACACAAACTTTTTTTGAATTTTTGGCACTAGAATCGTCAAATTTCAATGTAAATATCTTTACTATTGTAAATTATGAATTGATAACGTTTAAAAATATTTATTTTAGCAAAAAAGTAAATTTTTATACAAAAAATTTGAAAAGCGCATGTTTTTGTTGTAATAAACAAACTTTTAAAAAATTTTTGTACAAAAATTGACTTTTTACTCAAAAAATGAAAAATAAATATTTTTTAAACAATTAATCATTTACAATAGTAAAAAATATTTACATTGAATTTTGACAATTTTAGTATAAAAAAATTCAAACATGTTTGTGTATTCAACGAAAACATAAGCACAAGTTCAAATTTCAAACGCAATTACCTAGAAAACTACAACGATTCAGGTTGTCGTAAAAAAAAGAAAAATACTCATTTTCATGATCTTTCCGAATATTATGTTTATATAGGGTTTTTCCCGAGTAGACTGGTCCTTTAAAGAATCAGGCTAGTCAGTTACAATCACATGAAAAAATGATATATTCGGAAAGATCATGAAGAATTGAGCATTTTTTGTTTTTACGGCATCATCTGAATCGTTTTCCCCATCGAGATAAATGCATTTGAAAATATGAAGTCGTGTACATGTTATCGTTGTAATAATCAAACTTTTTTGAATTTTTTGATTTAAAATCGCGAAATAATAGCATCAATTGACAGAGAATTTTATTCTGAACAACTTTGCTAATTGAAGTTTGCGTAAAAAATTATTTTCTTCGTTCAAAAATGCAAAATAAGTTTAACTTTTTGAATTTTTGTATATTGAAACGAAAACCCTGCATGAATTTAAACTTATCTTGCATTTTTGATTGGAGAAAATAATTTTTTACACAAACTTCAATTAGCAAAGTTGTTTAGCATAAAATTCTCTGTCGATTCATGCTATTATTTCACGATTTTAAAGCAAAAAATTCAAAAAAGTTTGATTATTACAACGAAAACATGTACATGAATTCATATTTTCGAATGCATTTATCTCGATGGGGAAAACTGTTCAGATAATACCGTAAAAACAAAAAATGCTCAATTTTTCATGATCTTTCAGAATATATCATTTTTCATATGATTTTAACTGAGTGGCCTGGTCCTTTAAAAACCTTTAATAAGCTTATAATGCTCTTTTCTATAATTTTGTGCTCAAGTCTCACTTTTTATTCACCGTCTTTTTATAAATGGTCAAGGCCTTTTAATGAGATGTTGTCTAAACCAGAAACAGCGTGTAAAATTTTTGCATGTGAGTTGCCCTAGATTTCATCTCAACAGTGAGAAGACAATTCCTTTGAAGTCCGATCGAAAAAGTGGTCTGTGGCTGACGTTCATTTTCTCTTCTTCTGGAGATTCTTCTAGAAGATTAGATTCACATCCTTTTATGGCTTGATTGATTTTTCTTCTTCCAGAAATTTTGAAATTTGGGAACTCTGAATGATACATTGTTCCATTATTTGTTGATATAACTAGTCATAATACTAAATTTTTGTTTTAGAAAAATGAGAGCAATTCTTCTATTTGCTTTGATTATTCCGATCTCATACGTTATAAGTGACAAAAAACTTGATATTAAAGAAATTTATCAAAATCCCTTGTCTAGAGGTAAATTTTCGAATGAGTGCGACAAATAACTTTTTGAGCCTGCTTTTCAGATTTGCTTCCTTCCGTGTAGAAGTTTTTTTTGCATAAACCCCTTCCTTTGGGAGTCTTCTGTGCGAAAAATCAATTGCGCGTATTTCCAAATTTTGAAAATATTTGACTGGTTAAGGGGAGCATCATTGTATTGAAGCAAAAAATCATGGTCAGGGAAGCAAAAAATCATGGTCAAGTCTTTTCATGTTTAGGCAATGCGCTCGATCGAATTTTCGCGTAAAATCACTCTTCAAACAATTTTTATACAAAAATTTAAATTAGATTCAGTGAATCTGGAGGAAAGGGAAAATTGCATAAATCAACGTCAGATAAAATTTTTCTTTCTTCGAAAATGCGCGCACTCGATTCCCCGTACAAATTATCCCCATAAAGATGATTTTCAGATATGAGACTTTCTACTCGATAGAATTTTCAAAAAGCATTTAATTTAGTTTCAACCCCAAATATTTTCAGGATATGGCGAAGATATTGAGTGGGTAAAATGGGAAGATGCAATCGAAACAGCTCTTGAATTAAACAAACCAATATTTTTACTTATTCATAAATCCTGGTGTCATGCTTGCAAGGGTATATTCCAAATTTTTATTTTCTAATAATTAAAGATAGTTTTTAGCTCTCAAAAAGACTATGCAACAATCGAATGCTAGAAAGGCCTTCAAAAAATTGAGTGAATATTTTGTTATGGTTAACACAGAAGATGATGAAGAGCCATATGAAGAAGAATATAGACCAGATGGAAAATATGTGCCGAGATTGCTTTTCTTAGGTAAAAAGTTTTAAATTAAAAATGCTAGTAAAATATTGAATCCATTCATTGAGTCACAAGAAAGTTTGGATATTAAAAAAATTGAAAAATAGCATGGGAGATTATTATGGTCATCGTGTAGAAAAATTGATTTTTTTGTTTAAAATTTACAGATGGGTGGGCGGCGAGGGGAATCCTGTAGAAGAAAGCAAAATAGAGCTACTAGTAGTAGTAGCCTACTACCTACATTAACTTCCAAAAAATTTAAAGACAGTAAGTACAGTCAACTCTCGATTTCGTGATACCCCCAGGAAGGAGTCACTAAATCGAATCGGAGGGAGAGTTTCACTAAATTGAGTTTGAATGTATTTATACTTTTGCAATGCATCCCTGCGTAGTCGTGTTAGCGGGAAAATTCTCGGAAGGGATCACTAAATCGAGAGTTGACTGTATTAATTTTTCAATAAATAGGTTGTGCAAAAAAGTAGCTTTTTTGACATTTTGGGACCTGAATATTTATTTTTCTAGAAATGACCCCCTAGGGATAATTTTATGCGGGGAATCGATTGCGCGCATTCCCGAACCCGGCAAATGCTTTCCTGATTCAGGGAAAAATTGGATTTTTGAAGCGGAAATGGTTATTTTCCTCATTTTTTTCTGGAAATCACTTTCTAGGGGTAATTTTATGCGAGAAAGCAATTTTGAAATGAGAAATATCATTTTTATGCATTAGGGAATCGTTTTATTCTTTGAAAACGGTGCAATCGCTTTCTCGCATAAAATTACCCTTAGAAAGTGATTTGCAGAAAAAACGAGGAAAATGACCATTTTCGCTTCAAAAATTTAATTTGTTCCCTGAATCAGGATCAGGAAAGAATTTTCATAGTTCGGGAATGCGCGCAATCGATTCCCCGTATAAAATTACCTAGGGGGTCATTTTTAGAAAAATAAATATTTGGGTCTCAAAATGTAAAAAAGCCACTTTTTTGCGCCACCCTGTACGTAGTACAAAAATTATGCCTGTTACTATGTATTAGTAAATAATGTCATATTTTTGACAGAATTTTGAAAGCCTTATCTCAGGTTCCTATGAATCTTTTTCGATGCAATTTTTTCACTTATAGGGGGGCAGGGCGGGGAAGAGGCCGCAATCTATTGTAAGCATGGTCTGTAAACTTTTCGGAAGTACATAGTTAAACTATGTAGTTAACCCGAAATTCGCATAAAAATGCATTGACTTCAGAAAAGTTTACAGACCGTAAGCATTAATTTTTCTTATACCTTTTTAAATAAAAATTTTAGATAAAAATGGAGACTTATTACCGCAATTCAAGAACAAAAAAGCCGAATACAAAAATTATGCCTATTATTATTCCAGCCCTGCCGACATTTTAAATTCTATGAAAGAAGTCCTTGGTCATTTCGGCATTGAAGTGCCTGATATGAAAAAAGGTGATAAATTAAAACCATTAAAGCCAGTGAGGAAGCAAGAAGATGGACCTGAGCCTCCAAAAGACGAAGGTAAGAAAGAAAAGGTTGAAGATGAAGAGAAAGTTGAAAAGAAGGAAGAAAAGGTTGAGAAAAAGAAGGATGAAAAGAAAGAGGAAAAGAAGGAAGAAAAGAAGGAGGAAAAGAAGGAAGAAAAGAAAAAGGATGAAAAAGCCAAGAAAGAAGCTAAAAAGTCTGAGCTTTAGATAGGAAATTTTGTTATTTATACGAGATTTTATCGATGTCATATATGATACGGTTAAATTTTTATTTTGAAAATTTTTTTAAATAAAGTTGAAATTTTTAAAAACATTCTAGAAAAAAGTCAGTTATGAGTAGCATAGTGCGATGCATACCGTGTTAAGGGTGTGAATCGCACTTTCAAAAGTTAGTCAGTACATATGCACAGATATTACACGTTTTATATAAGAAAATGTGTCGAATATATCTAGTAAAATAATTGTGTCATATAAAAATATACATTATATACAATTAAAATCTCGTTGTAAAATTATGCCCAAAGTTCTTACAAGGAATAGAAATTTTTAAATGTAAAAATGAGTGCATGAACTTTCAGGACATAGTTAATATGTCATTTGAAAATAGAGAAGTAGAAATTATTAAAAGAACAAAAGACTTAAAACTTTCAGTGAATAAATACCGAGACTATTCTATTCTCATGATATCATTATAAAAAATTGTTACAAATTAAAATTGTTGGCCAAGAAATTTAAAATTTAGACAAATTGTTATAATGAACTCATTTAAATAAAAATTCTCGAGATTTACTTACTTCTATGATTTTAAAAGTAGATATGAAAACAAATAAAAAGTGTCGGTAAATATTGGGTTGTTCGATAAGTATTGTCGGCCCCACAAAATACTTCAAAATTCGGCATTTTTCGTTGTTGTTGAAATTTTTTTCAGTATTATGCAAAAATGCATACTGAAATATGATTTGAGTTTTTGGTCTTTTTGGTTCCCCCCCCCCCCTTCTTAGAGCCAAAAACTCTTTTCAAAAAGTTCTCCAAATCGGCTGAGGGGGATTTTTGACATTCGGAACACGAATCTAAAAGGAATTTTTTGATTTTGATTACGAGAAAATACCCTAAGAGGGGTATACCCCTAAAAATGTCTCAAAATCTATGTATTCTTTGAATCAGGATCAGGCAAGCATTTACATGTCTCGGCAATACGCACAATCGATTCCCCGACTAGAAAATTTCTACTAGAGTCGAAAATTTCATCAAAAATCGACTTCTATAGCCAAATATCGACATTTTAAGATGAATTTTGCATAACACTGAAAAAAATTTCAGCGAAAATGAGCGAAAAATACCGAATTTCGATGTATTTTTGGGCTGACATTACTTATCGAATAATTCAATAAAAAATTATACAAAATTATCTTCTAAAAATTAAAAAAACCCAAAAGGGCTATCTAAAATCTGATATAAATTTTAAAAATACATATTAGGTTGTTCAGAAAGTATTGCGGTTTTTTTGATACTCAAAAGGCTCCAGAAATTCGTTTTCAACAAACTTTTTTTCAATATTAGACAAAAATGTAACTGGGTCATTGTACAGAGTGACCCATAAAAAAGTGGTTTTTGCGATTTTTGAGACCCAGTTCATACGCTTTTTCTTCATAACATAAATTGTTTCACAGAAAGCGATGTCCTACAAAGTTGTCCGTCGTGATCTCAAGAACAACTTTGTAGAACATCGCTTTTTGTGAAAAAATTTCTGTTATGAAGGAAATCCTTATGAACCGAGACCCAAAAAATCACAAAAAGCCACGTTTTATTGGGCCACCCTGTATATTCATCTGGATCATCCTGTACTTTCTGAGCAACCTAATAAACAAGCTAACGCGGACTAAAATAAACTATTAATTGTTATAAAGTTTTAACGTTTAGGATAATAATGCCGTTTATGACGACCATTTTGTAAATCATCTAATCTAACTTCACGTTTTAAAGAGAATTGGGGTGGTAATGGAAAAGGTAGATTAAAGAGTTGTCGTACATAACGAACCTTGACTTCATCCAAAGATCTTTTGTCTACCTAAAAATTAACTTTGAATTGTAAAGTAAAAAGATACATGCTTCTAACTGCAGATATACTACCAAATTCCAGGAATGATTTTATGGAAAAACATAAAAAAATATGTTGCGGGATCCATGAGGTGGCCCCCTTTCAATATTGGGTCTAAGAGTCAGTGAGTGGCTCCCCCTTTCTGACCTATGATCTGGAGGGAACTTTTACTACATACGCCAGTTTAACAAATCTTAAAAACCCACATCCAAATTAACTATTTTTAAATTATCCATTTTAATGTCTAAGAATAATAAAAATAAGATCAATAGCGAGATTAATTTAATCATCTTTAACTACTCAAATGAGCTGAGCCTGTATTAGAGGTTATAAACAGTTGGAAAACTTTTAAAATTATGACAATTTTATTAATGTTTGATATTTTTATATGCTCATTTTTATTCAAATCTGTCATCATGCACATATTATACCAGATTAGAATAGGAAAATATTCTAACGTGTTGGAGTTCGCATCGATTTCTAATTTTTACAATAGTTTTGTGACAGACACATAATTTTTGATGATAAAAATGTGAGGAAAACATGAAATTCCATCGAATCCTTGTAATATTAATCTTATTTTGTCCAAAAATGACATATGAATTTGCATATTAGTCTCGAATGAGTTATTCTGATGAAAAACAATTCTATTATTTTCAAAATATTATAACTCGAAAATTTCGAATTCTTTTGGAGCATACCCTCAACGATAAGGCTGAAAAATATGAATAAAAGAACATTTTGCATAAAATTTATATGCCAATTATCACTACTCGTTCCCATAATTCTCATAAGCTAAAACATGAAAATCGACCTGGCACTCACTTCTCTTAAGAAAATGAGTGCCATATTACAATAGGGTGAGCGTCTCTACACATAGGAGGTTATTTTCATTCCTCTTCGGCAAAATCTAATAAAACTGCGGATAGCAGACTTTTGGGGTACAAGGGGTCATGAGAATTTCGAAATCACTCAAAACCAACGGGAATCGATTCCTAGCTCGGAAAATCCCCTAATATAAAGTAAAAAGACATTTTCGCGTCAAATTGAAGGAGTTTGAGCGATTTAAAATTACTCCGGAACAGTGACGTGCATCAAGTGACAATCGTGGATGCCTGTCCAAAGTACCTCCAAGCCTGTAGCGAAGCTTATGAAAGGAAATTTTAAAACTTGTAATAGAAAAAGTTATTAATTGGGTCCTATTCTTAAAAATAAATCTATATTTGAGCACATATACAATCGTTTATGCCGTTTTAAAGTCACTATTTAGCAGCAATAACTTTTGGGTCACCTTGTATTGTTTTAAAAATATTAAGCAAAAAAGTTTTGTTTAAGAAAGTGATTGCTGAGAAAATCTCAGCTTAGGCAATAAAAAATGGCAATGAAAAGTTCGAATAAATGTCTTTCTTAATGTTTACTTATGTGAAAACTGCTTTTTTCAAAGTTTAAACTCCGAACATTGCTTCAAAATGCAGCTAATTGTTTGGCTGTTTATTAGTATTTTTCTAATAAAAACCAGTGATTCACAGTCCCAATGTTCTCCTTATCCTTGTAATTATTCGTATACATATAATGTTGAGTTAAAACAATGTTACAAGGTAAATTTCTGAAAAATCTATAACTTTTAATACTGTTGGGCCATAATGGAGGGGGGGGGGGGGTGACGTTGAACCGGCATTACGACTAGAGCAGAATTTGGAGAGGTTACTCCAAGGGTTCCATAGTTCAGTAGTACTGAGCTTGTCTCAGGCGCCCCTCTTCCGGGAATCAAACTCTCCTTATTCAAGAATTTGCGCCACTTGCTCATCTACCAAGAGCGATGAACCTATTTTTCTCTTGTCGAGAAATGCCCTATAGCTAAACAATGTTGCAAATAAAAAGTTTAGTTATATGCCGGAGGTGACTTGAATTTTAATCAAGCAGAGGATATGTGTATTCAAGACGGTGCTCATCTAGCTTCAATTCATAGTGAAAAAGAAAACGAGTTTGTTACAAGTAAACAACTTATAATCCGTTTCAGTTGGAGTGCAAAAAAAGATGCCCCACCATAACAAAGTGGATAAGGAAGCCGCTCGTCCGATCTGGCAAGTTAAACAACGTTGAGACCGCCAAGTTCGATCCCAGTAGGGCAGGCACGTAGGGAAGTGAGGCAGGGGGAGGGTCTATAGACTCCCCGAAATCGAAAAATATTTCCTAACGGTCCCTCTTGTGTTTTAGCCCCCTTGTTTTTAACAAGAAGACCAAGACCCCGAACCATGATTCTCACTACGTGCCTGCGATTAGGCACAACTTTTGAATTTCAAAAAACTTTTTTTTGCGAAAAATGGAGCAAAAATTTTTTGTTCACTTGTTTGTAACAGAAATTTTTTGAACATCAAAGTTTTATCTTAGTGGGAATCGAACCTGTGGGCCCAGTTGCTTAACGTGCTAGATCGGACGGTCGGCTTCCTTATCCACTTTGCTATGGTGGGGCAATTTTTTGCACTCCAGCTGAAACGGATTATATATATATCAATCTCTTTGTTCACAAATAGAGGGATTAAGTAAGCGTAAGGTTCTCTTTAAAATTCATTAGTTTATCTTAAAAGATACGAAACTGGGTCAATATCCAAACCTTTTTTCAACTCCATGATTTAGATCTCGCTTACACCAATGGAGGAGCGACAAGTGGTTGTAAATGGATGAATGCCTGGATAGGTTTAAATTTCACAAATGGCGCTTGGAGATGGACAGATGGAACTAATTTAAACTATACAAAATGGGGCTGCAATCTTCCACAAGGAGGAAAACAAACTTGTGTTTTTACAAATACTGCTCACGCTTCAGATAATACGTGTGGCGATTGGTATGGACTTTGGGATAATGCACACGAATGTAATGAACCGAGAGCTTTTATTATTTGTAAACATACGCCAAAAAGTTTTGGATGATATCTTTATGATGATATTGAATAACTTTTAAGAGATTGATAGCTCGAAAGTTCGAACCATGGTGGCCGTAGTGTTAAACGGTTCAACTGCCATTTAATTTGACTTTATTTAGTGAGATTAACGCATGGGAAAGTTTTTGAAAGTCATTTTGAGCCAATCCGCTTAACCGCTGACATTCAAAACCTTGTCCAAAGATCAAAAATCTGATTTTACGTTAATTTTTTGAATTTCTAATCTGTCTAAAACATCTTAGATAATTTGTTTCGACCAAAATTTCTATCTGGTCGATTTATTCCAATATGGAGAAAATTTCTAGCGTGGTTTGAAAAAAAATCTGAGAAACTTCGATTTTTGAGCCATTTTGCCGGGTGGCCGTAGTTGTGGAGGTTGAAAAAAATTTTTCTCGAATTTTTTCAAACCACACTAGAAATGTTCTCTATATTGAAATACATCGGCCGGATAGAAATTTTAGCCGAAAAAAATTATCTAAAATGTTTTAGACAGGTTAGAAAATTCAAAAAATCAACATAAAATCAGATTTTTGATCTTCGGGCAAGGTTTTTAATGTAAGCGGTTAAGCGGATTGGCTCAAAATGACTTTCAAAAACTTTGCCATACGTTAATCTCACTAAATAAAGTCAAATTAAATGGCAGTCGAGCCGTTTAACACTACGGCCACCTATTTCGAAATTTCGAAATATCGTCTCTTAAGTTTTAAAGAATCAGTACAATAGAAAAAAAGTATCTTTTTTTGTACATTTACTCATCTTGTATTTTTTGTTTTTTGTATATAATAAATCCAAAAACTTATAGAAAATAGTCCAAGAAAAACTCTTAAAGGATCAGTCCAGTAAGTTATAACCATATGAAAAAATGATATATTCGGAAAGATCATCAAAAATGGAGCATTTTTTGTTTTTACGGCATGTTCTGAATCGTCGTAGTTTTCGAGATAATTGTGTTTGAATTTGTTACAAGCTCTTCGTTGTAATACACAAACTTTTTTGAATTTTTAATCGATTTTTGCATCAATTTTT
>JAQGBS010002763.1:0-12549 GCA_034698545.1 Acrobeloides obliquus | reverse complement strand
GTTGTCGCCCAACGAAAAGATGCGAATTTCTTCGCTGGCATCTAAATTTGTTGGGCACTTGTACAACTTGTTGTTCTAATAGTTCGCAGAATGCTTTGATCGAGAGAGTTTCTCATGGGGTTGAGAGAATTTTGTTTACTTGAAATTTTAAGTAAATATGTAAATTTGTTTGAACTTTATGCTATATAAGGCTATTATTGATATTTTGTCTATGTACTCCTCAAAAATCTATATATGACCTATATTTTTTTCACCAGGTCTATGCTGCGTTAGTACTATTTCAAAGTCGAAATTAAGTGTAGGTAGCCTAGTGACCACCATGGTGTATTGGTTAAATACGCTTTCAAGGAGTTTGTCATCAAGATTCGACTCCACCTTGCAACAAAAAGATTTTGCCGCCAGATTATGATCCATAAGGATCGGGAATCACAATGTTTATATAGTTGTTTCCGCTCAAAGGAAAAAAAAGCCGCATGCGATGGCCAAGTGATCCAAGAAGCCGACTGTTCGATCTGGCAAGTAAAGCAACGTTGGGTCCGCAGGTGCGATCTAGCAAAAATTTTAAATTTCAACAAATTTCTTTTACAAGCAATGGAGCAACAAATTTTTGCTCTCTGAAAATCATAATTTTTTTTGAAAATCATAAGTTTTACCCATCGGTGAGAGACAATTTAGTCCCAGGACAAGTTAGTCTCAACAAGATCTAGTTAGCCTTGAAGTGGCAAGTTAGTATCAGCTTGACAAGTTAGTCCCAAGGATGACAAGATAGTCCCGCTATGTACGGAGATAGTCAAAACAGCTATGGATGGGCTAGGATAGTCAAAACAGCTATGGCGGTGGCTGAGGATAGACATAATTTACTACCTTGTAATCTTAGGCTGGTATCAAGGTAGTAATAAGATGACATAGTAGTAAATTATGTCTATCCTCAGCCACCGCCATAACTGTTTTGACTATCCCGTACATAGCAGGACTAACTTGTAATCCTTGGGACTAACTTGTCACCCAAGAATCGGTGATCGAACCAATTGTTTAACATACTAAATCGGATGGGCGGCTTCCTTATCTACTTAGCCATCGCATGTTGACTTTTTTTCTTATAAGCGGAAATGGAATATATGTTTCCTTAAATTTTGACAATTTTTGTTCTTCAATGAAATTGTTTACTTCGATAAATTCTTAGTCATAAATGATTCATAAATTTATACAACTTTTTTTTAGCTTAATAACCAGATTCTTAATCATCGTCTGAAATTTGTGCACTTTCTCAAATTTTTGCATGTTTTATTTGTTTAGCTTAAAATACAATTTCATGAACTTTTTTTCAAAATAATTCTTCAATTCGAATTTCAAAATTTCCGTTTAAATATGTTTTCAAAACCCTAGGCAGCATTTTATTAGATACATAATTGAGTGTCACGAAGGACACCCGTTTTTTGATGAATCATTCGCAAACCGAGTAAACTATGCACCTTTTATGGACTAAGAATAGAGATGTTTTGAACAGTGCTTTTTATATTGTGGTCCGCACGCAGACGGTGCTCATAAAAAGTGTAAGAGTCATCACTGCGTTTTTCTTGACCGATAGAATTTTTAATCGATGTTATTATAAAATGTGTGGGTGTTTGAAAGCGAGGGGAAGAGATGCTTTTCATGAATCATCTATGAAAGGCGATGAGTTTTCTGGGCTTGTCTTACGTTTTGTATACATTTTAGGAAATGGTTGTTATGTAATTTTTCGTTTGGGAATTTTTTCTAACCCTTATCTCCTCCCACTCAATCCCAAATCAATAATGCATGAAATTTTGAAAAATGGATAACAGTGACTAACCATTTTTCAAAAACTTGATATAGGGTGGTAAATTTTTTTCAATGGAAGCGCTACCCCGACTGTAGGAGAGAGATAACAAGAACCGGTCCTCCCATTCCGGCTAAAGGCCGAAAAAAGCCTAAGAGTCCTCCTATTTTGAAAATTTTGAAAAAGATGTCATTTTTTTTATCAAAAATTTCACTTTTTTATAAAAAATATACTATTTTTTCCTATATAAAATATCAATTTTTCATTTGGACAAAAAGTGCTCCATCAATATCTGGTGGTGCCCCCAAAACCCCTATGGCAGGATTATACTTCGGTCGCGACGCGTCGCAGAGCAATTACGCACTTCCCAGCTACGTCCTTGGCTATCACACATGTACAAGCAGGGGACGCGATGTCGCTTGGTCAGCACTTGCGACGTCGCAGGCTGTCGCGCGATAGCAACTATAAACGAAATTGGAAAAATTGTTCGCACTATAAACGTAATTGCTCTGCGACGCGTCGCGACCGAAGTACAAATCCTGCCATAGGGGTTTTCTATGCAAGAAATCGATTTTACGCAAACCTTGAAAATGCTTCCCTGCCCCCTTAATAGCCAATTTTCGCTTCAATATATACATATTTTCCCTGAATCAGGATCAAGGAAGCGTTTCCAAGGTTTGATAATGCGCGCAATCGATTTCTCGCATAGAACCCCCACCCGTGTAGGGTTATTTTGATGAAAATTTAAAAAATTGTAAATTTTTGAAAAATCGCAAAATTGCCCTTTTTTACTTACCTCTTAATTTTTCAAAAAAGATCAATTTTTTGAAAATTCAAAAATTTTTCTGAAGAGATTTTATAATTTTTTCTAAATTTGAAAGTCAGTCATTTTCCCCGCTTCATTTACTTCCTCAACATATCTCTACTTTGCAATCATTCTGTTGTTTTCTACTCATGAAATCACAACGCGTGAAGGCCATATTTGCTCATTTCAGTACGAATCCCATCGAAGTTTGCTCATTTCACCGTTTGAATTTAACTATCAAAGCTTCTTCTCTTTCCCTCTTCTCTTATATTCAATTTTGAAGCGATCTTTTGAATTCAAATTGATTATTAAATGTATACAATCTAATGGAATTTATTATTTGTGAATCAAGCTTTCCGCTCGGAAGGGGACGTTCGTAGGGCCTTATCAGTCTTTGTCAATAGATAGGAATAGGACGCGATGTGAAAGAGTTTTATGAGCAGTGCTTAGATTCTTTCTTACATAATGGCCTCTTGATATTGCAGAAAAATAAACATCTTGATTGAAAAAGTGTTTTTTACAGCGTTCCCAAAAAGGCAAAATTGCGATTTTTGCACAATTTTTTCAATTTTTTAAAGGGGGTGCAGATCGAGGCCCGATCTCGGTTGGAAAAATTAAAAAAAAAGACTTTATAGGAGTAATTTTATGCGGGGAATCGATTTCAACCATTTTCAGAACGTGAAAACACTTTCCTGACGGCGCACCGACACTTGCGGACGAACTTTTGCGAACCCGACATTTTTGCGGATTGTATAGGCATTTCGCAAATGTCAGGTTCGCAAATGCCGGGTTCGCAAATGTCTGGTCCACAAAAGTTCGTCCACAACGACGCGCCTTTCTGACCTTGATTCAGGCAATTTGAGGATATTTTTTGCTATTTTACCCCTAGAAATTTATTTAAAAAATTTTTCCCAATCGAGATCGGGCCTCGATCTGCACTCCCTTTAAGTGACGATATCTTGAAAGTTCGAACCTAGGTGGCCGTAGTGTTCAACGGCTCGATTGCCATTTCATTTGACTTTTTTAGTGAGATTAACGCATGGGAAAGTTTTTGAAAGTCATTTTGAGCCAATCCGCTTAACCGCTTAAATTGTCCGAAACCTTGTTCGAAGATCAAAAACCTGATTTTACGTTGATTTTGTGAATTTTCTAACCTGTCTAAAACATCTTAGATAATTTTTGTGTGCAAAATTGCCATTTTTTTGGAGCACCCTGTAAATTGAACTTTCTTTCAACAAATTTTTATGTGTCCATTTCTCCGAAAATCTATACAAGGATCATATTTTTAGGACAAAATTTTTTACAAATGCGATCGATATTTCTTTTATTCTTATTTTCTATTTCAATTCTTGCTCAACCGCAGGGCATTGATTTTCCCGCAAATTTTGGCAACAATCAACAGCGAAATGAGTATAATCAAAATCAGTATGGTAGTGGAGTGACTTCAAATAGAAATCTATATCAACAAGGTGTTGGAAACTATGTAAGACCAAACTTTTTTTAACAAAGTTGGATATTGAAACGAAATCATGATTATTTTTAGCAATATGGACCAAATACACAAAATCGACCAGCTATTATCAATAATATGGTCCCTCCAATAAATACTGGACCAGGGGTAGGTTAAAGAATAAAATTTTAATACGTCCGGGCACACTTTAGTTCTTCGGCTAACTTTGGAGCCGGATTGCGGGGATCCAGGTCCTTGGCAGGACCCTTTGGGAGGGGGGGGGGAGAGGGCAGGAATCCAGTGGTGACCCTCTGTCGACCCCTAACATACAATCAAACTGATAATCTCGCATCCGGTTATGCAAACGAACAAGCATCGGCTGAAAGCCCAATTTTTCTATGTCTACTATTTTTTAGAACCAATCTTATCCCCATCTTAATAATACAATTCCTCTTTCCAATCAAGGCATTTCCATAAAAGTCCAACTTATGAGTTATACCGATTCTGGGAATCGCCTACCTAATGGTCGAACATGTGTTTGTCCAAATGAGAAATGTATTAATGCCAGTCCTCAACGTAGTGATTATGGTTGCTACTTTAGTTTTATGATCATAATCTCATCTGCGGAGTAAGATTGAGTATTGAGAAGAAAATTTTAAAAATGATTATTTTAGCAGCTCGGTGAAATATGATTCTACATCATTTTTGAGGTTAAGAAATGATGGAAATATTGATAGCCAGGATATGCAAGAGTTTCAGAAGACGTTTAGTTTTACTGTAGACAATCAACCGGTATGTAAAAAACATTTTTGCGCTATTTGACAATAATCTGTAAAACCGTTTCTTTCTGGGCGGGATGTAAACTGAAAGCATAAGCCTAACAAGGGAATATTCCGATGGTGACTTCTCCGATTTTTTTCAAATGTTTCTAATAAAGAAGTCACAATTGGTAATGTTCCCTTGTAAGCCTAAGCCTAAGCATAAGCCTTAGCCTAATCCTTAGCCTAAGCCTAAGCCTTTCTTATGAATTCAATCAATCAATTTTATAAGAAATTTTTAATGAGTTCGATATGTAAAAAAAGCCAAAGGTTCTATGCCAATTCTATCTCTTCCAATCTAAACCTTCCGAGTATCACAAAAGATGTACGATTCTCTCTTTTTAGACCGCTATCGACATTTTCGTTCACCACCTTGGCGCTGTTATCGACGCTCAAACTGGTGACTTAGTCCAATCCAACACAGTCGAACATGTTGACACGTTTGTCCAACCTGTCACAGAAAATGCTTTAGCTAATGGAAATCAGAATAGTCAACAAAATACACTTTCTGGTGCTATGTTGGGAACACAGTGCGTTATTTTTACAAAGGCCCCCAAGTGATAAAAAAAACTTTAGGCTGAGACTTTCTTACTCCGTAACATGCCGGGGAAATCTTACTGGTCCTGGATGTGATATGGCATGTAATAGATCTTCAGCAAATTCTGACACTGCAATATGTCAGAATCAGAAGACCAATTATTTCAGTATTTGCAGATGGTCTTCTAACAAGCAACAAGTAAGATTTAGACAAAACAATATTTTTGAGTACTGCTTTGAATTAGCTGCCCCAAGTGACAGGGTACTAGAACCAAAAAAAATTTTTAAATTTTAAAAAAAAAGACCCTCTAGGGGTATTTTTATGCGGGGAATCGATTGCACGCATTTCCGAAGCTTGAAAATGCTTCCTTCACCATGAACTAGGGAAATTTATGGAGAAATCCCCTTAACTTGTTTTCAAGTGTTTAAGGGGATTTCTCCATAAATTTTCCTAATTCATGGTGAAAGAAGCATTTTCAAGTTTTGGGAATCCGCGCAATCGATTTCCCGCATAAAAATACCCCTATAGGGTCTCCTTGGAAAAAAATTTAAAATTTTTTTCGGTTCCAGTACCCTGTCACAGCTAATCCGAAGTAGTACCTATTTTTATAAAAAATATTTAGGTCACTAATTGTCAAAACTGCCCATGGGGTATTAAGGAGAATGCTTATTGCATGGATCAAAGTGGAGGAGTCTTAGAAGCTCAACATGCGGTAATTAAAAATTTTGAAAAAATATCAAAAATTGAATTTTTAGGGGGTCGTTTCCGCAGGCTTCCGAACTTCAACGATTATTTTGGCTATTGTTTGTGGAGTTTTGCTAGTTTTATTATTGCTAGTTATTATCTTGGGTGTTGTCAGGTAGATACAATTTTACATTTTTTTAAACTATTTAAAAAAATTTTCTAGAGCAAGAAAAGACAATGCCTACGCAGAATCAGCTCCCGGTTACAATAGCAACAGAACGGATTATGGAAGACGGACTGGAGCTCCAGAAGCTACTCCACTTTATGCCGGAAATGGTGGTGCCGATAGGCCAATTCCATCACCAAGACATAATCCACCAGCGTTAACTCAAAAACCGATTATAAGTAAGAAAGGGGTACTCTTAAAGGAGAAGGACCCAAAATAACGTGAAAATTTTTTTCTGGAAATGACCTCTATAGGAGTAATTTAATGCGGAAATTCGATTGCGCGCATTCACGAACCCTGAAAATGCTTCTCTAATCCTGATTCAGAAAAGGGAGTATGTGTAACGAAGCGAAAATGAACTAAAATTCAAACTTTAACTACATACTCTCTTCCCTGTATCAGTGTCAGGGAAGCATTTTCAGGGTTCGAGAATGAGCACAATCGATTTCCTGAAAAAATTTTCACGTTAGAGTCCCTCTCCTTTAAAAGTACCAATTTTGGATGCATAAAAATTTATTGACTTTTAGAGTCGGCTATGAAGAATCCTGGTTTTCAACTTCCTCCTCCAGCTCATCTCGGAGGAGGTGCGGATTCGTTAAATAGCAGTTATACGGACCGAAGTAGTGTACCTGTGCCGCCAAGTCGTTCTGCTGATGTTTGAATTTGCAAAAAAAAGTTTAGATATTAAAACGGAATCTTTCTTTTTAGACTTTATAATTTCCTGCTTCTTATTCAAATCCAAATTTTGAAAAAGTTACGCAAAAATAACAGTTTGTAATTTCGACATTTTATTAGATACGTAATTGGGTGTCACGAAGGACACCCGTTTTTTGATGAATCATTCTCAAATCGACTCACTATTCACCTTTTTATGACTAAGAAAATAGATGTTTTGAACAGCGCTTTTTATATTGTGGCCCGGACGCAAACGGTGCTCATAAAAAGTGTAAGATGCAGTTTGTACCAAAAATTTTATTTTTCATTTTTATCTTATAAAGTATGTATTTTCGAAAGTGTTAGCTCACTTATTCATCTGTGATCTCATTTTTTAAATTAATTTTTGTTGACTAAAATTTCATTCTTTACTCAATCTTTGTTATTTATTTTTTACTTTGCCCTTCCTTTTCATATGGTTGATATACTTTTTTTGTATGCTTGGTGTATTTTTTTCAATGCCATAAATAAATAAAAATTCGTTTTTTGTTGCTTTTTATTCGATTTTAAGATAAGCGTTAAAATAAACTTGGTAGTTTACCGGTCTTTCTAATTTATCGATTGATTTGTCATTTTGCTAGGAAAGCTGCAAGCCTGGATCGATATTGGAGAAACTGCACGCCTTGACTTGAAGATCCGGTCAGACTAGAGCTTTCAAAATCTCGGCCATTTGATAGAGCTTTCAAAATCTTGGCCATTTGACAATTTTCAATCTTAATTTTTATTTTGTTTTTCTTAAAACTGTTTTTCAATCATGGCACTACTATCTGCAGCTCGTGGCGTAAGTCAAGTTATGAATCGATGTGAAGATGCCAAAACTTCCGGTTATTTGGGTAAAAAAATACAGAGTGGCGCAAAAAAGTGTTTTTTTTATAAAATTTATTTTTCTAAAAATGACCTCCCCCTCCCTCTAGGGTAATTTTATGCGGGGAATTGATTGCGCATTCCTGAACCATGAAAATGCTTCACTTATCCTGATTCAAGGAAAAAATTGGATTTTTGAAACGAAAATGGTCATTTTCCTCATTTATCTGGAATCACTTTCTAGGGGAAATTTTATGAGAGAAAGCGATTTTGAAATGAGAAATATCATTTTTATGCATTAGGGAATCGTTTTATGCTTTGAAAACGTGTGCAATCGCTTTCTCGCATAAAATTATCCCTCAAAAGTGATTTCCAGAAAAAACGAGGAAAATGGCCATTTTCGCTTCAAAAATCCAATTTTTTCCCTGAATCAGGATCAAGAAAGCATTTGTCGGGTTCGGGAATGCGCGCAATCGATTCCCCGCATAAAATTACCCTTAGGGGGTCATTTTTAGAAAAATAAATTTTCGAGTCCCAATATGTAAAAAAGCCACTTTTTTGCCCCAACCTGTAATTTTTGGAAATTTTAAAAAACTTTTTCTAATCTTAGATTTATCAGATTGTATGTTGATGTATATAGCTGATGCAATTTATCTTGTTTTGAAAGGATATGACGTGAATAAATGCAGTCTGAAAAATAACAATCTAAAAAAGTTTCCGAAGAAATTGATTGAAAAGTTTCCGAGCATGATAAGTAATGAAAAAAATTGACTTACAGGGTGGACCAAAAAAAGTAGATTTTTGTGATTTTTGGGATCCGGAAATTGATTTTTCAAAACGTAATTTTATGTTTTTAAGATAGGTTTATGTGGAGAATCAATTGCGCGCATTCCTGAACCCTGAAAATGCTTCATTGGCCTTGATTCAGGGGAAAAATTGGGTTTTAATGATCAGTTTAGCTTCAACAACCCAGGGTCAGGGAAGTATTTTCAATGTTTGGTAATGCGTGCAATCGATTCACCGCATAAAATTATACTAGGGGTCATTTTTAGAAAAAATAAATTTCCGGATCTCAAAAAAATTCACTTTTTCGGCCCACCTATATTTAGCGATATCTTGAAGGTTCTCTTAATTTTTTTGCTAAATTTTAGTCTTAAACGCTGAAGGCAATGAAATCGAAGAAATACCCGAAGAGATGTCTTCTTGGACACAAATGAAAGGAATCAATTTATCTCGAAATAAAATTTCGGAAATTCCAGATTGCATTTTTGGCATGAAAAACTTGGCTATATTAGACTTGAGTATGAACAATATTCAAGGTATTAAGAATTTTCCAGCTTCAAAAAATTGAAAATTTCAGATTTTGATGTACCAAAGCTATTTTCGGAGCTTCCCAAACTAAAACAGCTAAACTTAACGGGAAATCCAGTGGTGAGTGTAAAGAAAGACGAAATAATTTCTTTCGCAAAAACTGATTTGGTTATAAAACTTGAATAAACATGAAGGTCGGGCTGAGCGTTTTACGGGGTTTTTGAAACCCCGCAACTGAGATCTCGTTACCTCGAAATAAAAAGTTGCGGAGTTTCATCAAAGCCCGCAGGTTTTTATTATCGAAACCTGCGGGGTTTGATGAAACCCCGCAACTTTTTATTCGAGGTAATGAGATCTCAGCTGCGGGATTTAAAAAACCACGCAAAACGCTCGGCCCTACATGAAAGCTTGAAAGGCAAATTATTCTCATTTTTATTGCAAAAAATACAATTTTCAACAACAAATATTCCCAGCTTGGCACGTATACCCAGTTCCGCATTGTCCATTGTAACAACTTCCGTAAGGCGTGACGTTTCCCGGACACATATTGCAACAATACCCATTTGGTTGACAGGTAAAACCTGATGGACAAGAACCCTAAATCTAGGTAGATGTATAATTGTAAAAAAATCATACCGCATTACAAAGTCCACTTGACCTTCCGACCGGACATTCGCAACAATAATTTGAGGGGGTGCATGACCAACCAGAAGTGCTACAAGTGGCACTATTAGAAGAACAGCTGCCTAGTGCTCCAAGTCCTCCACAAGCATCTAGAAGGCGTAGTTTATAAGTTTTTTTTACGAAGGATGGAGTGGGATGGGAGTGTCCAAACTGATTTGATGAATGGGAGGATTTGTGACGTCTACTCCTAGAGGTAGATTTTTTATCCCCCACGGCGTTTTTTTTGGCAAAAATTGGTGGAAGCTGACCCAAAAATAAAAAGCGTTTTAGGGATCAAATTAGAGATAAGCAAAAATTTTCGTGTAATTGAGAAAACTTTAAATTCGAAGCGGGATTCGAACCTGAGCCTATAAACGCAAATCTGTCACCTTAGCAACTCGGCTATGAGCTCGGGCTGGACAACCCGTGTTTTGGTATTCGTTTTACTATTCTCGTTGAGCTGAGTCGAATGGCGTGACTCGTTTTTAAAATTTCGAGTTTCCACCAATTTTTGGCAAAAAACCGCCGTGCCCCCTTACTGAGAAGAAAAAATTTTCCATCCACTTCCCTTTTCCTTCCCACTTCCCCCTGAAGGGTAGTGGTTAGGAAAATAATTTATAATTCTCTTACACAGATATTCATTCCCTGTCGTATTACAACATAACCCATTCATACAAGTTTGACTCGCGGGACACTGTCCAACAGCACTACATCGAATATTTGATGTTTGTCCGTTGTAGCAAAATCCTGAAAATTCATTTTCTCATGATCAAACTCGAAAAAAGTTATACCAGATCCACTTGGAATTGGAGTTGTGATGGTCACATTCGGTACAGTACAACAACACCCATTGACACAAGTTGAAACGCCATTGTAGTAGGGTACGCATTGGGCAGAACTTGTACAACCTACTCCAATTAGGCGGCCACCACCAGGGCAAGTGTTTTGGGAATAAGAACAAGCTAAAAACGTTGACAGTGCTTTAGTTTATGTACCTGGGCTCATCCCAGCTGCGCAAAATGTGTTTCAATATGGTGGGAAGCAGTAGCGCAGATATTAAGATCAATGAGAGTACCCTTCAATAACGTCAAGGTGGAAGAACCCAATAAACTCAGGGAAATTGTGGAGGGGAAGTGCAGCCCGCAAAACCGGCGAAATTCAACCTTGGTTGTTAGGGTAAATGAGCTATAGGATGGAGTTGATATCACTTGCGCACACACATTTGTGCATCAAACATTTGCGCAGCGTCATTTGCGCATATACACCTGCACAGGGACATCTGCGCACGAACATTTGCGAATTCACATTTGATGTGGCTTTTTTTGTGGCTTGTACCGCAACAAAAATTTATTGTGACTTGTACCACATGTCACTTGTTTGTAATTTCATATCTCTTGTTTGTTTGGTACCATTGCAAGTACCATTTTTACTAATAATGACATGATATATGAACCGTGTATTCTAAATTGTAATAATTCAGTTTATAGTCAATAAACTTTAAGAAATACTTCTCTACCTACATTTCAACCAGCCTTCAATTTATAAAGAAGTGCAGGGAAAGTGAACGCGCCGCAAATACAATGTGAAAAATATCGTTCTTTGCGCAAATGTTAGATGCACAAATGTCCATTCGCAAATGTCCATGCGCAAATGTTGCATGTAATGCGCAAATGTCCATGCGCAAATGTCGCTGCGCAGGTGTATATGCGCAAATAACGCTGCGCAAATGTTAGATGCGCGAATGTATGTGCGCAAGTGGTATCAACCCATAGGATGGGGGAAGGGTGGATAAAAGTGGGTGGGGTGAGTAAAAGTTAGGGGAGACGAAGGTTGGGGGAGGGGATGAAAAGCATACGTAGTTGGGAATAATATTGATTTGGATATGTTCCACACAAATAATAAATCTGATAATTTTGCCGTTTTGATCGTATCCTTATTAATCCGGAATCATCAACAAGCCTTATTTGTGCTAAAGATTTTCCTATTTCCAAAACACTACATATAAATAGCAAATAATAATAATGCATTTTTCACAATTATAAAAAATCTGAAAAATTGTTGAGATAAAAAATTTAAATTAGCTCTCCATAGACATGAATAATATTCACCAAAATAAGAAAAACATATGGATTTGTAGATTCGTAGTGGATGAAAAATTTGAACACCTGCATTTTTGTTATTGCAAAAATAGCGAAAATTTGTTTAACACAAGATTTGTTCCTTGATTTTGAGCTATATTTAAAGTCTTTGTGTTGGTCAGTAAAAGGGAATTAGATTTTTTTATATCTGAATAATAATAATAAATTTTTTGGGATAAAGCTAAGAGAACAAACAAATTTTTAATTTTACAAACCAATTTGGACGGTTTAGCACACTTACAAAATAGTACCGGAGCTCAGCGCTCACAGATTCTCCGAGAGTGACTCCGAGAAGCACTTCGTTCGTTTCAATATAAAAATTGTTAAACAAAAATTCAAATTTTCCTCAAGGGGTAAAAAATGAAAACATTTTTGTCTCCAATTGCGATGATCTTGGTGTCGAGCGTCTTCTCTCAGCGTTCCCAATAACTTTTGTTTTGGTTGCACGGGTTTAAATCAAGCGTTCACGGGATCGAATCACAGAAAAACATTACACGTAAGAACCAGTCCAGTCAGTTACAACCATATGAAAAAATGATATATTCTGAAAGATCATGAAAAATGAAGCATTTTTTGTTTTTACGGCATGTTCTGAATCGT
>JAQGBS010002762.1:0-12549 GCA_034698545.1 Acrobeloides obliquus | reverse complement strand
GTATTTGGACTACAAAATACAAAAATGTAAAAACTACAAATCCGCAACTCGGCATTTCCGAAAAAACAGCCTTTAATGAGATATTTTTTGGTTTTTAAGAAAATTTTTGGATTTTTTGGTGAAAATTTATTGACTTTTTTATTGGTTGATGTTGGAAACTGGAGAGGAAGAGGTTGAAAAATAATCGTCCTCCCTCTAAATAACGCCCCCTCTAAATATTGCCCCCCCCCCTCTCTAGGGGAGGGGGGTTGAAAACTCAACGCCCGGGGTATATATTACAGTATTTACAATATTTGTCAATCTTGTAAATTCAGCAAAAGGTAAAAAATGCCACAAATTTGTGGCAATATGTACACCCTTATTATCAGTGTCGTAACTTTGGACCAAATTGTGGGGCGGGGGGGGGGAATTTGATACTATATTCAAAAAATTTCCATTTTTTCTCGAAAATTATAAAAATTTTCAAATTTGGAAGAGGAGGAATCCACCCCACTTCCCCCGCCATAATTACTACGCTGCGTATTACAATAAATTTTTAGGCTATTGTTGTTACTGATAGCATAGAATCGAAAATACAATTATTTTGGAACAATATATATAATTTAAAAGATCTGTTTAATACATCTTTTAGTTTAGCATATCCAGTAATAACAAATAGCATGGATGATTTGATGATTTTACCATATTCGAGGTACACCATTTATTTGGCATTTCCTATTTTCGCGAAATGGAAGGATCATGTCCCCTAATTGAAAATAAGCGAAAAAAATGAAATTTAGTGAAAAAAACATAGAAAAAACACTTAAAATTCAATTTTTCGACCCCTAGGATAGAGAATTTTGGAAAAATAACATCGCCATTGGATTCCCAGTGAAATTTTACCTATATGCATGTCAAATTTTGATCAATTTATTACATTTTAACGAAAAACTCGATTTCGGTATATAAATGTCTCCCTCCTTTAAACGTTTCATTTGCCGTAGCTGGGTTAAATATATACGAGTTATATTCTTATAGAGGTCTGATCCAAACATTAAACCCTCGAATAACCTATGGTATCATATTTTTTTAATAAACAGTTTTTTATTTTTCTAATTGTAATTTTTGTATTTTGTTTGATTATTTTAGTGTTAAAAATGGGTATTTCCCGTCGTAAACGACAGCTGAAAAAGCAGGACGATTTGTCAAAAAAAAGTTCTTTGTGTCTGGCTTTTCTTTCAAACTTATCAAAGAGGGAAATATACAAAAAATTTCTTATTTTTAGCGGAACAACTGGGTTGCCGAAAGGAGTTATGATAACTCATAAAAATTTTGATTTACAAATGAGCATTTTTCTAAAACATTTTAATTCTGAAATGGTTACGAAGATGGGGAAAAATTGGAATTGGTCGGAAACTTATTTCTCTTTACATTTACCATTCCACCATTTATTCGGCATTTTCTATTTGAATTATTGCCTGTTAAATTCCTCAATTGGGATTATAATGGACCGTTTTAATGGTTCAGAATTTTGCAAAAATATCGAAAAATATCGAGTAAATTTTTTACCGTAGTTTCTCTAAAAAGAGCTCTAAAAGGGGGATCTTATTTTTCAGCTTCCTCGTTTTTCCAAAAAATTTAAAAAACAACAGCTAATAAAAGTTTAGGGTTGTGCAGTTGTAATTTAAAAATGTAATTTACCTAAAATTTTTGCTCTTTGATAAGTTCGACAGCAAGTCAGGCAACATAACAATTTTTATTTATTTATAATTATTTCTGAGCAGCTCAAAAATAATTAAATAATTTCTATGTTGCCTGACTTGCTGTCGAACTTATCAAAGAGCAAAAACTTTCATATTTTATGTAAATTTACGGTAAATTGACGTAAATTGCTTAACAATAATTGGGATAAAAATTTAATACCTAAACGATACTAGTGCCAAAAATTTCAATTTGGACTTTTGCCAGCACTTTTTCGGCATTTTAACGATACATGAAAAAGAACTATTTGCCGACAGAAAGTTTGAGCGAACCGTCTCTTTATGACAGTCTTTTTATAGATAAGATTTCTTTGGGTAGTGCCGCCTACAATAACATATTTGGCAAATGATCCTGTTGTTTCCAAGTATGATCTTTCAAGTCTAGAATGGCTGTACACAGCTGGTGCTCCAATATGCATAGATCATAATCTTAAATTAAAACAGAAATTGCCTAATATTAAATATATTTTACAAGGTATTTAACGCATCCTCCCTGGGGATGCGTATGTTTATTTTGTTTTTGGGGGTTCCTACACCCATTTTAGGCGTTTATTGATAATTAACTTTTGCAAGATGCCCAAAAAAGCCTAAATTTGATAAAAATGGCGATATTTCCATGGAGTTAGCTCGGATCAAAATATGATGCACTACAAATTTGTGTCTCTTTACCATACCAAATAAATAAAAAAGACCGCATTTGAAAAACTTTTAAATTGGCTGATATAAAGGGCTTTTACAGAGCTAGTCCATTTTTAGCTGTACGCTCGAGATCACCAACTTCCAAAGACTACATATAAAAAGGTTTTAAAAATTGATAATTATATGAGAAAAAATAAAAATTTTTGTGAAAAAATATTTTAAAAATTTCTATAGTATTCTAAACAAATCAATATATCAATTCGAGAGAGGTCGGATAATTTCCGCACACCCTGTAAATTCAATTTGGAGCTCGCTCGAACCGTTTAACGCTAAAGCCGAACTTTCAAGATATCGTTTCTTAAAGGGATGCATTTTGCGACATTTGGGAAAAAATTTTTGTAAAAATGACCCTATTGAGGGTAATTTGATGCGAGAAATCGATTGCGCGCACTCCAGAAGCGTGAAAACGCTATCTTGATCAAGTTTTCGTGAAAAATTGCCTATTTTTCGCGAAAAAAGATGAAAAAAGGCGAAAAATAGGTAATTTTTCACGAAAATTTAGTCAGAATGGCGTTTTTGCGCTTCGAGAGTGCGTGCAATCGATTTCTCGTATCAAATTACCTCCAGTAGGGTCATTTTTACAAAAAAATTTTTCTCCCAAATGGTTGCAAAATGCACCTCCTTTAAACAGTTACCATAAGTTCAAATCTGCTTTCAAGTGCAAATTGTGTCTATTTTTAACGTAAATTTATTAGGATATGGAATGACAGAGTGTGGAAATGTAAATATACCAGTTATTTGTAAAAAACATTTTATACAGCAACAAGCGGTTGGGAAATTAGCTCCTAATTTTGAAATAAAGGTAAATAGACTGGAGACCGAGCTCGGCGTAAATTTTTTCACTGCTCGTTTTATGCAGTCTAATTTTTAAAACGAAATAACTCATTCCACTTAGCGCAATTAGACGAACAAAACGAGTACCATATCATAGGGTCTTTCCGGAAACCACCATAGCTGAGTGATAAAGCGCTATTTTTGAAATCTAAGGGGCCGGTTTCGAATCCCGCTTGAAACCACAAAATTATAATTTTGCGTGAAATTTTTTGCATATCTTTACTTTGGACTCAAACTAGGGGCGAAAAATATGTGGTACCACCAGGGTGGTGGGTGGTACAACCCAGGGTGGGTGAGTGGTATTACCCAGTGGGTGGGTGGTACCACCTTTTTGTCTCTTGACTCAAACGCATTTTCAACTATTGCCGATATAGACTACCCATCCCAAATATATATACCCATAGGTGAAAAGAGGAGTTCCAGACAGTGGCGTAGCAAGGATTTTTTCATTTTTCTATCTCCGTCAATTTAGACCGGAAAATCCAAAAAGTTAATTTTCAGGTAAAAAACCCACGAGTTTTAGGACGATTTTGAAAAGAAAATTTAAAAAAAAATCACAACCCTGAGGGGAAGTCAATTGGCGTCCCTTTATACCTATGTATGGTTGACCGACATTTTTTCCCTTACCACTTTGTTCCCTTAAACAATTTTTCCCTATGACAATTTTTCCCCGTGACAATTTTTACCCAAATTCGTTTCAATAAACACGATTTGATTGAAATTCAGGCAACTTTTTAAAATTCCGTTGCCTGATTATCAATAAAATCGTATTTATTGAAACGAATTTAGGTAAAAATTGTCACGAGGAAAAATTTGCATTAGGGAAGAAATATTAGGGAAAAAATTGTTTAAGGGAACAATCTGATAAGGAAAAAAATTTCAGGTAACCTATATATACCCTTCCTGTTCAACCATATAAAGAGTTGCTGTCCACAAACAAAACTACCAAACTGCTTTAATTGTAAGATTGAAAAAAAACATTAAAAAATTTGCAGATTGTTGATCCAACAACACATCTAGAAAATGGCCATAATATACCTGGCGAAATTTGGCTACGAGGACCATCCATAATGTTGGGCTATTTTAATCATCCAAAGAAAACGCAGGAAACCATAGATGAAAATGGCTGGCTTCAAACAGGTATATTTGTTTGCAGTGGCATAGCCGGGGGAGGGACATGGCTCGTAAAATTGAAAAAAGTACTGAAAAAATTCCAAATTGAAAATTTCTTGCGCCAATCGACTCGGCTCACCGAGCGCTTCAAAACGAATACCATATCATGGGGGGGGGGGTTGGGAGATTTTCATCATGGTAATTTAAAGCGCTCGGAAGCGTGGTCTAAGGCGCGAAGAAGCGCCAAAGGTGTCTGACACCCGGCCCCGATGATAAGTTGTTTTCTACTTTTATTTTTTGCTCAAATTTGTTGTTCGGGGATAATTTTATGTTATGAACACGATGGTGACATTTTTAGACGTCAAAAATTTTCCAAAAGTTATCAAAATCAAAAAATTGCAAAAAATTTTTTTCTAACGAACTCATGAAAATTTGTGTTTAGAGATATTTATATAATTTGAACACGACGGTGGCATTTTTTACGTGTCAAAATTGTCTTGTTTATTACGCATCAAAAATTTTTTTTGATTTTTATCATTTTTGAAAAAAAGTTTGAATCGATAAAAATGTCAGCATCGTGTTCGGCGCATAAAATTATTTTCCTCTCCATTATAATTTAAGAAAGAAAAAACCATTGGTAACAAATAGCACGGATAATATATATATATTATATATGTTGTAGCCGATATTGAATTTCAGGTTTAGGCCTAAGCCTAGTCCTAAGCCTAAGATCAAGTCGAAGCCTAGGTCTAAGCCTAAAACTAGGCTTAAGTTTACACTTAGGCTTAAGCCTAGGCTTAGGCCTAGGCTTAGGTCTAAGCCTAGTTTTAAGTTTAGACCTAGGCTTAGACCTAGACCTAAGCTTAAGCCTTAGAATAAAGATCGATGATCCTAAATCGGCTAGCGAATTTTGAGTATCCTAAATTGGCTAGCCGATTCAGGATCAACTGAAATTTAATATCGGCTACAACATATATATAATATTTTTATTATTTAGGTGACATCGGATACATGGATAATGACGGTTGCTTGATGATTACAGGCCGTATAAAAGAAATAATCAAAGTCCGCGGATTTCAGGTTAGATCTATTTGTCACGATTAAAAATATTATTTTATAGGTTTCCCCGTCTGAAATCGAAAATGTTCTTCAAACGCATCCAGATATCATAGATTGCGCAGTTATTGGGTTGCAGTTGAGTGAGAATGAAGAAGCTCCAAAAGCGTTCATTGTGAAGAAAAAATCATCGACATTGTCAGAACCCGAGATTTTTGATTTTGTTAAAGGTTTGAACAGTATTCAAAGGATCACGGGAACCAGTTTCATAACCAAAAATTAAAAAAAAAGTAACTTTCTCATCTTCCCGTGAAAGGTCGCCAAAAATCGAGTTTTTATCGGATTTTTTCGAGCGACCACTTTTTGGATAACTCAGAGAATGAGAAATAAAATATTAAAATTTTTTATAAAGCATTTCTTTATAGCATCCCTCAGATTTTGAGACTCAGATCTCCTCAGATTTTGAGCTATTCAATAAAGGTCGCTGGAAAATACAAACTCAGTTTTTGGCGACTTTTTTGTCTTAACATGGGAAGATGCAAACAGGAAAGTTACTCTCTTCCCAGTGAAAATTTGAGAGAAAGGAAATAATTTTATGCAAATTACTCGTCAGTTTGCATATTTATTTATAGACCGTATGCACAACTATGGCTAAATTGTAGCTGCAGCTAAATCTCTAGCTAAAATTGACAAATGTTCTATAACTTTTTATGATATAAGTAAAAAGTGACAAATCTTCGGCTAATAAAAAAATTGAATACATTTCCAACATTTTTGCAAAAAACCGCATCCAAAAATTTCTAATCCAAAATAGAAAAAACGATTGCAAAATGGAGTCAAGCAAAGTTTTGCAAATTCCATTTTGCAATCAATTTTTTAACTATGGGTGAGGAATTTTCGGATAAGGTTTTTTAGAAAATTTTTTGGAAATGATTAAATTTTTATTTAGCCAAAGATTTGTCACTTTGTACTCATTCCATAGACAGTTATAGAAAATTTGTCAATTTTAGCTAGAGATTTTTTTAGCTGCAGCTAAAGATTTAGCCGCAGTTATGCATACGGCCCTATAAGTTTAGCAAAAGTTTCTGCTTATAAACGATTGACTGGAGGCATTGAATTTGTTGATGTAATTCCAAGAACAGCTTCGGGAAAAATACAAAGAAATGTACTTCGTATGAAATCAATCGAAAATAATAATATTATCCAATAAATCTATGAAGTTTTTATGTTATAAAAAATTTGTATGTACATTATTTCTTCTAAAATAGCCCCTCCTCTTTTTTGAAGAAAGTTGAAAAAATTAAGTGCAAAAAAATATTGCTCCAGGTGGAGTTAGACCCCGACATTTGTTTCTTCAATGCTCGCAGCACTAGCCACTACACTTCACGATCAGCTGAAATTGAAAATCTCAATTTATGCTTAATAACATTATTTCACTCTTTTTTTGTTAAAATTTGATTTTTTAAAATATTTTTATAACTTTATTTAAATGTTTCATGGATTAACAAGAAGTGGATCATTAATTTAAAAAATTTCGATATTTACTGATCTTGGCAATCAATATGAACAGTATCTATTAAATGAGAAAAGCAAAAAATCCAATCGCAATGGGCACATAAATCCATGTGTGCCACAATGACAACGCTCTAATGGCTTCCAATCACGGAAGCAAACTTGCACTGGAGTTTTCAAATCTAGAAGTTTCTATTCGTAGAAACCTGCTACATACCACGAATACTGAAGATAAGCGACAAATTTTCTCGAAGAAAACTGGCAGAAATAATTTTAAATATTTTGGCGCTTCGATATGATAAAGCCGGGATATTTCCAACGGACCTTGTCACATGCTCAAAAATAGAGATTATATCGTTTTTTTAATTTAAAAATTTGATTCGAAAATCAAAAATATCGAAGTTGTTTAAATTAAAGATGCTACGCCTTGTTAATCCATAAAACATTTAAATAAAATTAAAAAATATCAAACAAATCAAATTTTACAAAAAAAGAGTGAAACGATGTTATTGATAGGCCGAAATTGTGAACTCGTCTAAACTAGTTGTGTAGTGTAGTAGCTAGCTGTGAGCTTTGAATAAACCAATGCCTGGCTCGAGCCCGATTGGGGCAGTATGTTTTTGCATTTAATTTTTTCAACTTTCAATTCAAAAAATACAGCTCTCTTAAATTTTTGTGTAACAACGAATAAATATGTGTTTCTTATAAACTTTGTAGTTTATGCACTATTCCCATAATCTCCTCGAATTTGATTTAGTATATAAAATATTATAGGCCGAAATTGTGATAAAATATTATTATCTAGTTTTCTGATTTTTTGTGTTTATGCCTAGTTGTCTCCAAACTAGAAACCAAATTAGTTTTAAAAAATCGTTTTTCATCAAAAAATTTTGACTATAATATAGCATGATAAATGAATATAATTTTTTTTGACAACCAATTTGCCTTCTAATTTATTTTAAAACAAGAAACATACGTGAGAAACAAAACCAAAGGTAGAAAAAAATGTATTTGTGGTTTGTGTGTTATGAAACAAATTAAATAGAGGTTTTTCAAACCTACGAAATAAGAATTTTTCAACTCAACACTTAAATATTTCTTCTTCAATTCCAGCACCATTCTACTTTTCTATAGTAGATCGAGAAATCAATTGGCGGCGTTATTTTTGGCCAAAAGCTAAATAAAAGGTACTTTTCCTTATAAACCATAATGACCCTTCCCCAGATTGGGGTCAAAAACGCATTTTCAGGCTTCGGGAGTGTGCGCAATCGATTTTTCGCATATTGTTACCTCTAGTGGGTCTGTTTTAAAAATTTTTTTAGATATGGAGGAGGCATGCACCTCCTTAAAAAATTTATAAGCAAAAAAGTATTGTGCGCAAAAAATTACCATGCCCATATCTTCATCAATATAAATAATTTTTCAAAAAAATTTTTATCATAAAACTCCTCTTTCCAAAACGCGGTCGGTCAATAAAATCCGAGTTATTTTTGATTTTTGGTGAATTTTTGACAACAAGCAAAAACGACATTTTTTAAAAGCCCATATATGAGTGAAAATATGTTTTTCAAAAAAAACTTTTTTTTATTATTTTCATCATTCTTTGAGCTACTCAAGAAGATGCCGCTCGAAAAAATCCAATATAAACTCGATTTTTGCGACCTTTTTTTCTTAAAAGGGAAGATGCGAACTGAAAGTTACCTCTCTTTTAAAAGCAAATGCTGGTACGCTTAAGAGAGTGGAACCAAAATAACAGTTTTTATTGGAAAATTTTAATTTTTTCTGAAAATGACCCTATAGGGGTAATTTTATGCGGGCAATCGATTTTGCGCATTGTCGGAGCGTAAAAACGCTTCCCTGATCCTGATTCGGGGGTGTGTAATGAAGCGAAAATAAACTAATATTATGGGCAAAATTTCCTTAAAAAACTTCACCTTATGCGAACTGAAAGTTACTTCCTCTTTAAAGCAAATGCTGGTACTTTTAAAGGGGTGCGGTTTATGGTCAAAAAAGTGGGTGGGGACCCCACTTTTCCTTTCTGGACCCCACTTTTGCATTCGTGAAAATTGGGGTCCAAAATAGAGTCTAAGCACATAAGCACCTAAGTGCCTACGCTTAGGCGCTAAGGCTTAAGCTCCTAAATCTAACATCTAGTGCCTAAGATTCTAAACACCTAAGTGATTAAGCGCCTAAGCACTTAAGCGCCTACATATCTAAGAGCCTAAGCAATCGATTCCTCGCCTATATTCGATTTTTCGAAAGAAAACCAGTCTAAGGGTTTATATAGGCGAGGAATCGATTGCTTAGGCTCTTAGATACGTAGGCGAGGTGAGGTGGGGAGACAGTCCGCCCCTCTATTTAATGTGTGGTTTCATTGATGACACGATTTTTGGATGATTCCTTTTTGTTTAACATTTTTTTATAACGGCTCAATTCAAATAAAAACAAGTTTTTATGAAAATTTTAATTAATCTCTATTTATATATATACTCTATTTATACAGAGTGTCTCACGAATTTTCGACTATTTTACTTAAAAAAATAAATTTGAATTTCGCTCCCAAATTTCGCTGCGACCACTCATTCGACAGCTCCTGTATTTCAATTTTATATGCAAAAAAATTAAATTTACAACTTGTTTCTATTTTATTAAAAAAATTTTAAAGGAAAATAATGTTTTCATTAGTAATTTAAAAAATTCAAAAATTTATCGAAGCTCAACATGGCCTCCTTTTCGCTCAATGCATAGCTTCAAACGTTCCTTGTAGACAATAAACGCACTCTGGATCATTTCCAGTGATGTTAATTTGCTAGAATATTCTAGAATCTGCTGAGCGGATTCTAGAATATTCCAAATAGAATATTCTCATAACAACTATAATTATTTCCAATGGAATTTTTTTAAGAGGCAATGTCTGGAAAAGTCACACAGGAGTGGTGGTACGCCAAAAAGTGTTGCTAGAAACTTGAAGTATATTGAAAATTCTTTAGATTTGCGAATAAATTATATATATTCGGAAAATTCATGAAAAATGGAGCATTTTTTGTTTTTACAGTAAATTTGTTGCCGAGATAATCGCGTTTGAAGTTGGCGATTTTTGACCTCCTATTTTAAATTTGAATTTGTCGCCAAGACCTTGATTCAAATTTTTGGCAGGAAATTCAAATTTAAAACAGGAGGTCAAAAATCGCCAACTTCAAACGCGATTATCTCGACAACGATAACGATTCAGAATTTATTGTAAAAACAAAAAATGCTCCATTTTTCATGAATTTTCCGAATATATATAAATTATGGTAATTTTCGCAAATCTAAAGAATTTTCAATTTTTGACCTCCTATTTTGTTATCATTTTTACATTTTTTGGATTACGGTTTCAGAAAAAGGACTTGGTCAGGGATGTTAGCCAAGAATTCTAGTTTATTTTTATCTATGTCTTGATACCTCCCTTTGACGGAAAAAATTTGAGCTAGAGCCCAAAAAGTGAATTTTTAAGGGGTCAAAAAGCGTTATTAATAGAAAGAAAGTCACTTTTCTTAAAAACTATAAATACTAGGATCATGATTGAGGTGTCGTTGGAAAGGGGGACGAATGGCAATGAAAACGTGCTTTAAATTGTAAAAAACGCTTCAGTAGAATAAAAGTTGTGATAAAAACAAAAAAAGGTCTAAATGACGATTTTTGAGAAAATGACACCTCGATTTCTACACAAGTTTAAAGGCTCGGGACCTAACTTATATGTTTTTGTTAATTACTCACTAGGTACATAAAAATAACCTATACCTCAAGTTTCTAGCAACACTTTTTGGCGTATCACCACCCCCTCAGGAGCTATCTGCAATATTTCGAGATATTGCCTCTTAAATTCTTCGGCGATCTTCGCCTTAAGTTCGTCCAAGGAACTTCGCCTTCAGTTCATCCACATATATGGACCCGTTCGTATAGAGTTAGCTTGGCTGGAATTTTGGGGGACCTCTCTCCAGTTTTTCTGCATTCTATGATGAAACTGGATGTAACTAGAGCCTTCCTCAATAAAGATTCGCACAAAATGCGTTTTTTCTTTATCAGAAAATATCATTTTTTTTATCTAAAATAGATATATTTCTTTAAAAATTTTTAACAACATAGAAACAAGATGTGAACTTAATTTTTTTGCATATAAAATTGAAATACAGAAGCTGAGTGTTTGCACTCACACTTTGGGAGCGAAATTCAAATTTATTTATTTTTAAATGAAATTGTCAAAAATTCGTGAAACATCCTGTATTTTAATCAATCTTACTAGTGATAATAGAAGCAAAAAATTTGAAAATGTTTCCATATCAGATTAAACAGATATTAAAGCAAGAAGTGTTTGTGATTGATAATATAAACTCGAATGAAGAAACTGCTTCAATTGTATGCAAAAATAAAATGCTTGAGGTAAAATTATTTTAAGGCATTTCTATTTTCAAACGCCCGTAAATTTTTGTAAATTTTCGATCTCGAAAATCGAGAGCCTCGATCTCGAGTCATAAAACCGATCACCCTGTATTTTAATAGGCATGCAACAAACTAAAAAAGTTAAGAAATTTTAATATTTTAGCAAGACGACGAGCCATTTGCTATTGTTAACTTAAAATTACTTATTGATCGTTGTATTAAATGGAAAAATGAACTCCCTCGTGTCGAGGTACAATAAATTTACTATCATTCTTTAAAAGGGAGAGCGCAAGCCCCGTCCATACACTGCCGGTTATAAAGATAAAACCACTCTAATTTTTAGGGGTTCTGGGTTAACAAGAATGAAATATTTAAAAAAAGAGCTAGTGGTCGAAAAACATAGTTTGACACAAAAGTTGGTGTCCTGGGGCCAAAGCTTAAAAAGTTGCATCTTTGCGGTGATATAGATGTTTGAAGTATTACCCAAGGCGGAAAAATCGAAAAATTGGCTTTTTTCTAAGTCTAATATTTCGCCGAAGACGAAGTCGGGATACGGACGGGCTTGCACCCTCTTTAATAACCTTTTTTAGCCATTTTACGCTATAAAATGCAATGATGACCTTGTTATACTAAAAGTTTTGGCAGATTTGGGGCTAGGCTTTGACTGTGCTAGTAAAAATGAAATTGATCTGGTAAATCGAATGACGTCAAGTTTATTGGTTGTTTAAAGATTTGTAGGAATAAACTCGTTTCACCAGAAAAAATTATTTTTGCACATACAATCAAATCGCGATCACATCTCGAACACGCAGCAAGGCTGGGAGTTAAAATGATGACATTCGATAATGTTGAAGAGCTATACAAAATCAAAGCTTATCATCATAAAGCAAAGTAATTTTCTCATAAGTAAAGCCTGTTTTTTCGCAAATACCGAGTTACGGATTTTTTAAACTCGTAGGTTCAAATTCGGGTGGCGAACATTTCTTTTTGCCTCATTTTGTGTTTGCAAAGATTTCAAGAAAACTATTTTTTAGAAAATAAAAATCGACAAATTCAATCTGTAGCGTTGTAAAATAGACTTTCAGAATGTTTTTTTATATATATTAAAGCTTTAGATTGTTTTTACGTATCTGTGTTGCAGATGTCAAAGCAAGAAGCACATTTCATAATAAAT
>JAQGBS010002761.1:0-12549 GCA_034698545.1 Acrobeloides obliquus | reverse complement strand
GGGATTATTTCTATATAAAAAAATCAGCATAATTTTTTCCATTAGATTTTCGAAATGTCAACTTATTGCATTTTTTTAACTCCATAATCGTTTCGAAATGTCTATTTTCGAAATGTCAAGTTTCGAAACATCACATGACCCTAGTGATGGGTCAAAACCGAAAAGGTCGAAATCGAAACGAAACCGGGGTCGAAATTTCATATGAAATTGCGATTTTTAAGCTGAAAATGACGATTTTCGATGAAAAATGATGAATTTTGATGAAAAAAGGGAGGACCCTTATGATTTTTTGTCTTCGCTTTGATTTGATCAAAAATTCAGTTTCGATTTTCCGAAACCTCGAAGCCGAAGCTTTGGGTCAAAATTCGAAATTTCGAAACCGAAAACACGGTTTCGACGCATCACTAGTAGTGACATAGCCAGACCTTCTTCTTTATAAAGAGCCATCTCTGATCGGGGAAAGTGGGTTTCATTTCAGGGTAAGGATGGGGATTTTACAAAAAAATGGTAAAAAATTCATTTTTCAAAAGATTTTCAAATTTTTTCTTGCATCACCCCCCAACAACAACAATGATCAGAAACTGTGGGGGGACTAGGCTCCCTAGAGTATGGGGAATGAGTTGGATTCGGCCCACTAGTCCCATGCCTAAAACAATCCCGAGCGTTTGAGTCGTGCCCGGGCAGAATGACGTTGTAGACAAGGGAGATAGAAAATGTTCCATAGGACATTTTCTATCCCACCAAGTCTCCAAATAGTTAAAAATTAAACCTTTATTTTAATTTAAATCAGCAGACATAAAACACGGTACTAAGACCGTCTCTCCTCCAGTTAAACACTGGGGGTTTATGTATTTGAATTATTTATTGTAAAAGTGGGAAGGGAGGGGAGACCTATTCAGAGACCATCCAAGATCAATGGGTGACGTAATAAAAAAATAAGGACCAAATTTAAAATTTCTATTTTCATCATAATTACATAGGGTAGTCTTAAGTTTTTAAAAGGCTTCAGTTCAGAACGGAAAGGGCATTGAAAAATTCTTACCCATAATTATCACCATAAGCCCAAGTATTTTCACAAGTATAAAAAGTCCATTCGAAAGGTTGTATGAAAAGGCTATTTGTATACCCTATACTAGCAGAAAGTAACACAAAAGACAAGGTAAATAACACAATCGGTGTCCTCCTAAAATATCATCCTTTAATTTTTTATTATTAAAATTCTTTCCTACCTAACTCTCACCACTTTAAACCATAATGGATATGCTACAAATAAGAATCTTTCTAGACCCATTACTAAAGTTAGCATAGCTGTCCATTGTCGACTAAGGAGTATGAAAAAAGAATATGGCTTGTCGGAAGTACATTTTTGAACTGGGACGAGAATTTCGCTACTCATTACTACACCATTTTCTAAGTCCATGAGGTTTTCTATAAAAAAAGAAATATTGATTTTATTTTTTATGGCAGAAACAGGACACTGTTCATTCTCTGATATTAAGAGTGTCCTGTTTCTGTCATCATACTACCTTTTTCTCCCTTATTTTGAGGGACTAGAGGGATAGAGAGTGAGGTCCCTATATACTGAAAGCTGAAAAAAATCAACTTTTAAGTGTTAAAAATAATTTGCCCCTCTTCCGCCCCCCCCCCCAATTTTGGGTTTGTTAAAGGAATCAATTCAAACGCCTAGATCCTGGGCTGCGCACCTTTGTTCTTGTTCCATGTGCTAGGATAACATAAAAACGTTTTTCCAGAATATCTTTTGCCGGTTAAAGTTTTGCAAAAAATTAACGACGCCATTAAATTCGTAATAAAATATGGCGTGGAAAACTAACCTACAGGTTTCCCCCAAAAAATTTGGCAATTTTTTCAAAATTTAAATTTTCACTAAAATAACCCTATAGGAAGGGGGTCTCTATCTAAGAAATTGATTGCGCTCATTGCTGAACCTTGAAAACGCTTTTCTGACCTTTATTCAGGGAAGAGATGTGTGTATTGAAGTGAAAATAAGCTAATTCGGAGTCAGTTAAGCGTTTTCAAGATACAGCAATTTGCGCAATTGATTTCTCGCATAGAAAAATCTTCTATAGGATTATTTTGGTGAAAATTAAAAATCGCAAAATTGACATTTTTGGGGATCGCCCTGTAAAACTATGGTATAAAACTTTAACTTCATCCAGAAATCGAAAAATTTATCCATGTAGTGCACTTTTTCCAATTAAATACTTACTATTGATTAGTGTTGTAAATGCATCTAATAAATAGCCAATGCTATTCAAAGTATCAATGAACATCATAGTCCTAAACATAGTAACATGTGGACAAAACCTTTCTCTGGAGGAATAGGCATAGGCGTAAATGATCACATTGATGAACAATGCAATAATAGATAACACTAGTTGGATTCTATATTCTTGGCCTAAGAAAGCTCCTTCATCTGGCTAAAAATAGACTTGATAAAAAGTAGTTTTTAGAATTGAATATTTTTTAATGCTTTTTTGATTTTTTCGAAACTTGTATCTTTCTTGTAATTTGGTACTTTTTCCTAACTCTTCAAGTACTACCAAACTCAAGGTAATTTTGCTTCTCTTTATTGTTCCATTCTAATTTTTCCTCAAAAAGACTCGGAAATATTGGGTACATAAATCATTGTCACATTTGTACTCGTGTAATTATAACAAGTTTTGAAGGTCGTATTTTAAATTTTGGTGCAAAAATTAAATTAAAAAAGAGTTAAAAATGGTTATTTCTAAACCCATTTGGAATAACACTATTTTTGAAATAATGTCGATTTTTGGGAAGTCTCCAACTGATCAACTTATTAAAGGCTGTGAAGAAGTTTTAAAAGAAGAGTTAACTGAAGCTGTTCATGTAAGTTAGTTATAGTATTAGGTCTACAAAAAAGTAATGCGGCAAGATTGGAAACAAATATTGATGTTGCTTTATAGGAAATTTTCCGAAAAAATGCCAGGGAGTTTTCCCGAAGCTTGAAAACGCTTCCTTGACCCTGATTCAGGGAAATTAGTAAATGTTGGATTTTTGCTTTAATACACACTTTTATTTCCCTGAATCAGGGTCAAGGAAGCATTTTCAACATTCAGGAATGCAATATACACATCCCTTTCCTTGAATCAGGGAAATAGATGGTCAAGGAAGCATTTTTACACTTCGGGAATGCTTGTAATCGATTTTTCGCATGATTTTACACCTATATAGGCTGTTTTGACACTAAAATGTTTTTCTGAGAATTTCTTATCCCCTTTTAATTGGGAAATTTTAGCACCTATCCGATCAATATTGGTGGTCTGGATTTATATACGCTTGGATAATTTTTTTGGTTACTACATTTTTGGTCCTATGCTTAGGTTATTTTGGAAGAAAATGTTGGCAACATAAATACAATCGAGGACCTTATTATGTTGTACCTAGTGATATTTTTCCTAGATATAGCCAAGTTTAGAATCAATGGAATTTCCTACACAGTAGAAAATTTTAGTTGGTGAGGTAGGGGTATAGGCTATACATTAAAGCCATACCTCTCCCCACATCAAGAATCGCCATAAGCGAATCCCTCTAAAAATAAAAAACAGGAAAATTTTTTTGCACAGTTGCCATTTGATTCAAACCTCAATTTTTTACAGGGTACCCAAAAATGGCGCTTTTGTGATTTTTGACCGATTTTTTCTCAAAATTTTTCAAGTTTTGTAATTTTCAAAAAACGTTCATTTTTTGAAAATTAAAAAACTTGAAAAATTTTGAAAAAAGTCGGTCAACAATTGCAATAGTGCTCATTTTTTTGGGCATCCTATATATTTTGCTATATTTCATAATTTTAATAATAAACTTACATTTAAAGTCAAATATATCGAAATACCATTAAGATCAGGATTCGAAAAATCTTTCATGTTTATCATTTTGTTGATAACCAAATATATAATGTAGTAGGCTACAAAATAGAGAGTATCAGTGTAACTGTTAGCAACCGATTGACTAAAACTGACATTAAATGTAGGTTAGCCTGTTAATTTAGAAAACCAGCAGCTTGTGGCTAATAGTTTTCACGAATATAGAAAAAAATCATAAACGCGAGCGAAGAGAAAAAATAACATTGAAATAAATTAGTGTTAACACGACAATTATTCGCGCGTTTCCATAATAACCGATAACTTTCGGTTAAGTTAGAAGACTAATAGGCTCAAAAAGGAAAAATTATGGCTTCAGGGGAATAGGTGTAGTTGTTAATAGCTTCAAGAGGCAAACTTCGCTGTCCAATACATAAAAAATAATAAGGATGTTAACATCTGTTTTATTGTTAAGCAGAACACAAATTGTGGATGATGTCATCTCAACCGTAGCCCAGAGATATTGATTAGTGTTTACATAACATCAAATTGTGACGTTTAACGTGACGTCAAGCACTTGATTTGACATTCGTATCAATTTCAAGTTCAAACTTTACATTGATACCAATGTCAAATCAAGTCAGGCTAAGTTGACATCAATTTCAAGTCAAAGGAAACTCTTTTACTTTAGAACTCACCTCTAAAAATTCCATTATTTTTACTCTTTTAAACAATTTTTGATATTTCAATGATTTTCGACCACTTTTATTTCAACATGCGACTAATAACCACAAAAAAGAAAAAACCTACTGACATTATATTTGCGTTTAACAAATACGGTCTCGTCAATTTCTACAATCTTTCCTTCAACTCCAATCTTGGCACTTATGCACATTAATCCCCCCCCCCAAACCAGTGCACTTTAACCCCCTCCCCACGATGTGGGGGGGGGAGGAGTTAATGTACATAAGTTCCTCAACCTTTATCGGGTTTCTAACAAGGTAATCTTCACAAACACTACGGAAAAGTTAAACCAATTGACTATCGTTTTGCTTGACAAAGTGGTCCTATCTTCTCTAGTCATTTCATGCATTATTTCCTCGTAAATCAAACAGTTTCTAGACTAATAGTAAGATAAATCGAAGATCTGAAATAAACATTCAGGAAAAATAAGATACAAAAAACTAACCTCTTTCGGTGAAATATGAGCTCCTTCAAAGAATGTTTCAATAAAACATCCAATACGTTTTCGGTTTCTTGGATAGAAGGATCACAGCAATATGAACATTGCCAAGTCCATGAGTTAAGTTTCTTGTGTAACAACATTTTACGAGCACATCTTGAGCAGATTCGACTAGAATGCAGAAGATTGATTTCAGTACGCAGCTCAACAAATTCTTCATCTGTTTTGCCTAGTAATCGTTTGTTATTTATTCCCTTTAGAATATCCATAACTAAGCGATGTAATTTTAGTTTCAATTAATCAAAAAATTGTTTCAATAAAGTGAAAAAAACAAGAAATAATAGACCTTGACGTCACGTTGAAATATCAAAATTTGTTTAAAAGAGTAAAAATAATGGAATTTTTAGAGGGGCGTCCTAAAGTAAAAAAGTGCCAAAAAGTCAGATCATGTTCTTTTCACGGCAGGGAAAACGCAAACACTGGATATGATCCGGAAACTTGTCCTTTTGGGATCGGGTCTTAGTTTATTAAATCAAAAGTTAACTAACTTATAAAAACGTACCGGGAGCCGAGCGCTCTGTGATCGCGGTTTCTCCGAGAGTGACTCCGAGTGGCACTTCCGAGCGCTTCGAAACCTATTTAAAAATTTGAATTTTTTAATTTTTAAAAGTTTTACACATATGTAAATTTTATGCACGTAAAAATTTTTTCCCCATTCGACCCTTTCCAGAGGTCAAAATTCCTTTGAATTCGTATTCCCATATCCGAAAACCCTGAGTACAAAAAACAGTCAATTGGAGAATTTTCGGAAAATCGAATTTTTCACCTTGGTCCCCAAGGAGTCATTCACATATGACGTCATCAAGTTTATGAAGGAGGGGTAGCCAAAATGATGACGGTTGATGATGGGGGGGGGGGAGTCGGGTCATGATGACGTCATCATCAAGAAGTTTAAAATTTTGCAATTGTATAATAATCTAAAGGCTAAATTAATAATTTTCAATTTATGCAAAAAATTAGGAATTTTCTTATTTTTAAAATAAATTTCATTCATATTTTTTGCTTACAATTCAAAAAAACTTGCACAGTTTTTAATTAAAAAATTTTTTATGTTTTAAAAATTTTCCTACAAAATTACTAATGATGATGATGAAAGGGGGATAAGCCCCATAATGACGAGTGATAATGGGGAGGGGTATAAAAAGGCGAAAATTTTGATGACGTAATATGTGAACGATCCCCAATGGCAAAAAATGAAAAAATTTCAATGATTTTGGCGTCAATCGTTTCCTTTAATCGTCCCCTACAACTTTTGTCTGACATTTCAAATAAACGCTCCAAAGATCGTCTGAATGCACAAACATTACACGTTTATAGTAGTATGTTTCTCAACGACGAAATAAAATCACAAGTTTAATTTAAAAAGTATAAACTGCATACCTAATATTCTCAAGATCACACGGTTTATTTAACTACGTGTCTCAACCTCTATCCTTTCTCTTAGTTTTGACACCGATCGTATAAAAGCTAGTCACATGATGAAATTGAAATGCTACACCTCTAAGAAAAATGTATTCACATACAATTCATAAAATAAATGGAACAATAACAGCTACCTAGCTTCAAGGGGCATTGATTCGAAAGCGTTGACTACAGATGAATTAATTACGTATTTAAGCAGAACTAATTTTTTACTACGTTTAAAAGTAATTTTCTCAATAAACGACATAACAAGGCGCCATTTTTATAGGAAGTGCATGTGGGGAATATATACATTAGCGAAAATAAAACTTGCAACAAAAACCAAGAATATGTTTTTCACGAAAATTGGTACACTATCGTTTTTGGGGTCGCTGAATCAATTGGCTCAAGAGTTTTTAAAAAATTCCTTCAGGAAAAAATAGCAAATTTTTGTTTCAATGCCCAAAGTCAAGATTTTCAAAAACAAAGAAACATGCATAAAATGGACAAATTAGCTCGTTATTTTCCAAAAGTCGAAAATTCAAAATCATTTTCCAGAAAAATGTTATGTCAAAATAAAATAGGTACATTTCATCTGAAACACCCTGTACTTTCGTTAAAAAAACCGTAACCTGTGATCTGTTTCCTAGCCTGAGATATGTTCAAAAGACCGAATAGAAGTACCTATTTTAACACATTGTATTTTCTCAACTATTGTTTGATTTCATAATGAAATTTTGAACAAATGATTTGCAGTGTACACGAGATACTTGGAAAATGATAACTACATTAAGCTATATTTCAAGAACAACAACATCCAGACTAGATGATGATAGAAGAACAATAGAACACCCTCACAATCAGTTTGAAAAAAAGATTTATGGAATCATTGTTCAGATCTTATTCGAAGAATTTGTAATTAATATTAGTTTTTTTTATTAAGAACGTGTATTTGTTTAATTGCTGTTTAAATTAAAGTCTAAATAATCAGAGAGGGGGTATTAATTATCAACTACATTCAAAAACATCAGCCGCATAGTTAATACAAACGATCTTCAAATTAATTAGTTTTTAAAATAATAACAGATATAGTACTTAATTATAAAGTAGCTGTTTAATTTTTGAATAGACAGACACAAAGCATAAAATTGCATAATTTTACTATACTGATGACAAAAAAATCTTAGGGTTACGATTATTTGACCCAAACTGTATAAAAAAGTATGAAAATGCAACAAAAAAATGTTGGACTGTCTGGGATTCGAACCTACGGCCTTCCGTACAAAAAAACTAGAGAAAACCACTGATTCAAGATTTTTCTTCAGTGCACAAAAATTTTGAAAATTTGCCCTCTGTGGGGTTAAGAAAGAAGATCCCTTATTTGCCAAAATTCCTAAAAACTATAGAGATCCATATTTGTCAAGCAAAATTTTTGTCAGCAAAAAAATTTTTGAGCTCGAACTAGTATTTAACATAGAATATTCCACGTATACATGAGCGCGTGATTAGTCGCAAATTTGCCCTCCTCACTACCCCTTGGTCCCCCTTATGTTTTTTTCAAAAAATTTTCCAAATTTTTGCTAAAATCATAAGGGGAGACCAAGGTGATTTTTTTTGAAGATTTCAAAAAATGTTCAAAAATTACCTTGGTACCCTTATGTTTAGTTGATTAATAAAATTTTTAATTTTTTAACTGTTTTTAGTTAAAATTTAACCATTTTTTGCCTATTTAAAAAGCCCCAACCCATTCTCCCTCTCTTCTTCTCAATTTTCCTTCCGACCCTCGGCACAACCCCCTCCTACCCTCTGTACAACCCTATAACCCTTTAGTTGAAAAAACTAACCTAACCCGTGCGCACCTATGATTCCACGTATATACGCAGAACGAAAATAATAACAACCCAAAATAACTTTTATGTCTTTTTTACTTACGTAGAATAAATCATGACGCAAAACTTTAATTTTATTTACTAAAATAAGAAGAAAGCCTCAACTTAAGTTGATAAGTGCGGTAAAGTAGGTAAAAAGTAAGAAGCAAATGCACAACGAATACGAAAACACCTGCGACAAAATATTGAATAAGAAAATGTTAGAGGAGAGATTAAGCTCGATAGCAACGGAATTTATAGTGTATGATTAAATCTTAGGTGTTTTACCTATTCCCATAAAATTTCATAGAATGAGCAAATAAGGAAATAAATTAAGCGTGTGACGTTTACATAGGCTGGCATGAAAAAGTGGATTTTTGGGACCAGTTTTAGTAATGAGTACATTTTGTATGTACGTGTACAACACGTACACATAAAAATTTTTAAATGTGTACACATACATGTGTGTGCGCACACGCACGCACAATGCGTACATAAAAAACACATGTGTGCAGAAAACATTGTGTATACGTGTGTGCAACTCGAAATCGGAGAGTGCCGTAGGCGCTCCGAGTGCAAAAGATAACTGAGAACGCCGCAGGCGCTCCGAATACAGCTCGGTAGTGTAGAGCGCTGCAGGCGCTCCCAATTGCAGCTCGATAGTGGAGAGCGCCATAGGCGCGTCGGTCTAGGAACTCGGTATTATACCGATAAGAAAATATCGAATTTATTTCGGTATATCGATATTGGTGTTTACACTTACAAGGGAATATTTGTCAGTTGTCAGCACGAAACCTATATTAAAACCTAGCTCAAAAGATTCGCCATGGTCGACTTTATTTCTGAAATGATGACATTTTCTGATATTGAGCACTCATTGTGGGTCAAACAGCCTCAAAAAGTCTGAAAAATATATGAATCCTTTTCATAAACTACTAAGTAGAACCCTTTGCAAGTTGTTCGTGTGGTATAGTGGATAGAGCGCTTGGTCGAAGCCATACCTCTCGCTGGTCCGAATCCCACCGGGGTCAAAATGTTTTTGCCCATTTTTAAAAACATTCCACTATACTACACAAACAACTTGCAAAGGATTTTATTTAGTGGCTTATGAAAAGAACTCATATATTTTTCAGACTTTTTGAGGCTGTTTGACCAACTAGGAGTGCTCAATATCAGAAAATTTCATCATTTCAGAAATAAAGTTGACCATGACAAATCTTTTGAGCTTCAATATAGGTTTCGTACTGACAACTGAAAATGTTCCCTTGTTAGATGAGACACCCTGTATTTTACAAAAATCAATACAGGGTGTCTCATCTATATTTGTAATATGTATTCATCGGATTCGTCGGATTCGTCTCTTCACCTGAATCATCCTGTCCATATGGATCTGTTTCCTCCAAATCGAAATCATAAACGTCAAATCCTCCTTTTACCTAAAAGTCTTATACACAACTATTAATAGAAATAAGAATTACTTCAATATAATCGATACTATTCAAAGGAAACTCATATAGATATTCTCCCAAGATATCTCTATTGCAATATATCCAAAATCTATCTTTTTTCGCCACAATTTCAATCTCCATATAGCGTTTAAATCTATTATATTTACATTTAGCAAAATCAAGAGTTCTAGGGCGCTGTGCCCATCTTCCATCCTAAATTTTAGGGGTTATCGCATCAAATCAGCTATCCCCAATATGATCCCCGATAGATTTCAGGTTCTGCAAAAATTTTGAGCGAAGTAATGGTTCGGTGGAATCAAACTCTTGCTAGTGCTGATAATGCTAATCTACATGGCAGCGCACTGGACCACTAAACACTGATCGCTAATTTCGACCTTTAGTGCTACCTCAAAACCCCAAAAAATTGGGAAATAGGGTCATATCATGGGGATAGGCTGATTTTTTGTACGAATGTCTTAAAGGGGGAGTCAACTTTGCGGCAGCACTTGGGAGACCATTTCTAGCAGAGTTTTTATCATAAATTTTGATAGTTAAATCCGTTTGACTTGGTTTGGGTGTTATTTTGAAGCTCAGAATCTTAGCTTCAAAATGACACCAAAACCAAGTCAAACGGATTTATCTATCAAAAGTTATGATAAAAACTCTGCTAGAAATGGTCTCCCAAGTGCTGCCGTAAAGTTGACTCCCCCTTTAAACTCTTTATTATTTTAAATTCTTACCTTTTTTGAATTTAGAATAAAATTTTCAAAATCTACTTTCAAATGCAATGGTACATTTTTAATACTTTTATCAAATATGGTACCATTAGTTCCATTCCCATTGATTAAGTTAATTTCGAAGCTTGAAAATTTCAAATTTTTTAAAAGAATTTTCAAAAAATAATGGGAAAATGTTTAGCTTGTAACAGATTATGCTTTCTATAACAAAAAATCGGTTTTGATAAAGGCCGAGCGCCATAGCGGACGTACTCAGAGGCTAAGCCAAGATCCGTACTGAACTTAAACTTCTCGAAGATACGAGTACCAGGAGGCGCTCGGTTCCATCTTATCATCTTAAAGTCTCACAAGCAATATTTATAGTTCCTGGGCTATGTACCGCTTGGTTTTTCTATTGTATCTAATTCAAAAGAGCCATGAATCATAATCTGTTACAGGAAAAAAACAGCACACAAAAATAATATACCTGTCTGGAATATCCATTTTAGGAATATATCCATGTACCAATAAATATGTTCCAGAAATAAAGGTACCGTGAACAGGTAGAATAAATTCTTTGGCTATAAAATAATGATTTGGATAAGTATTGTCGCGAGTTATTAAATCGAGCTCTCGAGTATGAGCTTATGTGTCAAATTTTTTCGAGTTCGAGTGTAATTTTTGCATAAAAAATGAAAGCTTTTTTTCAAATTTTTAAACATTTTGGAGTAAAAACATAAGGGAACCAAGGGGATTTGAGGGCCGGTATAGGGCTCCCTCTGATCTCCACTAAATTGAATGCCGGGCAGTTGGTCGACTCGGACACTTGGTCGACCGGACAGTTGGTCGACCGGACACTTGGCCGACCGGACAATTGGTTGACTCAGGCCAAAGCCTAAGACCTAAGCCTAAGGCCTGAGACTAAACCTAAGCCTAAGGCCCCTGTCCGGTCGACCAACTGTCCGACAACGCGCTAAATTACACCATTTTAAGTTTAAAAAATGTTGAATGCTTTTTCTTATAAATCTATTCTTTTATCCAAATTTGCTCAAAACTCGAATTGTTTTTATAGTTCGAAAAAACCGAATTTTCAAGTTCGAGTACTCGATCTCGAACAAGCCTGATGGGGAGAGTCCGATTAATACTGATGGATTCCCAAAGGAGAGGAGAAGTGCCCCACATTCTAAAAGTTTTTATCTCTATAAGAGAAACTTGTCCGTTTTTAGATACATATTTTAACTACGAATTATTTGTTATGATCGATTTAAAAAATATCTAGTATACTTCCACACTTCATTTTCTCTTCAATAGTTCTATCCCAGCGCCAACATTTCTTATCAAAATTTTCCAAATTGCCTTTATGTCGAGGAAGATTGACAATTGTATCTATAATCCAATCTTTATGTGAGCGAATATCAACAGCTCTCATATAAGCTCGCTGGGTGGCACAATCTCCCACGTGAATTCCTTGACTTCCAGGTAAACTTCTTCGTCGTGTACTTTGTACATGAATGCCAACCTCAATTAGAAATTATCACTTTTAAAAATTCAATAAAAATATTACCAATTCAAACCGTCCATCTATTTCACAAAATAATGGGCTACCAGAATCACTCTAAAAAATAATTTACTTATATACAGCACAACTCAAAGAAAATTGAATATTTCCGCTAATTTAAATGATTCTCAAATATGGTCTTTTGCAAGTTAGTCTCGTTGGACATGATATTAAAAAATATTTTCAAAGTTTTTAAATGGTCTGAATGCCATTCAAAAATTTCGAAAATATTTTTTTAATATCATGGCCGACGAGACTAACAACTTGCAAAAGACAGCATTTGAAAATCATTTAAATTCGCGGAGATATTCAACTTTTTTTGATAGGTGATAGTGCTGAAAAATCTTGTATTTTTTGCTTACCCCACATGTAAATCCTTGTTTCACATTACAAGAATCCGTATATATTATGACACGTGATTTATTATTCACATATTTATCCGGAGTAAAGCGAAATGACAAGTCGGTGTATTGCAA
>JAQGBS010002760.1:0-12557 GCA_034698545.1 Acrobeloides obliquus | reverse complement strand
GCAGTCATTATCAAGGCAAATTTCCAATCATTCGCAAAGGCTATGGCTAATCCAGAAATGAATTGACTAACAAGTTGTATAAATAAACCAACTTTATCACCAGTGCCTTCTTTTACTCGCTCAAGATTACTAAATTTTTTGTGTCATACGCGGTTGGTACTAGTAGAAGGTCGAATTCAATACGAGTCATTCAGTGACCACCATTGGATATCACCCAGATGTAGACTTACAGTGCTTGCCGGACACCAACGCTTTAGCAAAATCACTGTGATTTCACTTAAGTTTAAATCAGCAGCCTTAAGCGCTGTTGCCAACGCCATGACGACTAGCCAATCGCTACCTGTGAGTGCCCACTCCAACTTTACACTTAACATAGACCGGTTCAGCTACTTTAAATTTAAAAGGGGTTTCCAAAACTTACTCAAATAATTGAGTAGAAATCGTGCCACTGCTATTTTTATCGTACCAGGCAATATCTTGATGTAAAAGTGCTTTCACAAACGCTGTTCGCAATTTGTAAATCATATTTTCATTTATGGTTAGAAAACACATCACCTAAATTTAAAACAAGCCTTATATTTGTAAAAATTTATTTGTTTAAACCTGTATGGTAGCAGATATAAAAACTATACCACCAAGTACAGACAATTCTTTGACAACTTTCATTAAATCATTATGGAAATCTGTCATTGTGTAAGTATTATTGAGATAAGTTGAATATGTACTGCTTGAATTTGTGTAATTATAAACTAAAATAAAAATGGATATGTCTAATGTAAAGGGCGTCCCTGTTGTAAATGGGAGAAATTTCCTTTCAATGTCCCCTGAGTGAACCCGCAACAGCTCCTATATCTAAGCAAAACTTCGTAATTGAAGAGGGAAGCGAACCCGCGACCTCTGGCGTATCGGGCCAGTTCTCTACAACTGAACTACAAGGTCACTTGAACAAAGATCTGTCCAATCCACTTATAAAAAAGGCCATTTTTGAGATTTTTTCAAGTTTTTAATTTTCTCTGTAGGGGGTTTTTCTACGCGAGGAATCGATTGCGTGCATTGTTGAACCTTGAAAGCGCTTCCCTGACCATATACTACCAATTTTCGCTTCAATATACAGTTCCTAGGGCCGACGCGCCTACGGCGCTATTTTTTCAAAAAAATAAAGTATGATCCAAGACCGACGCGCCTGCGGCGCTTTCCGCTAACTAGCTTTACTTGGGAGAGCCTTTGACGATCTCCGCTATCGGTTGCACTCGGAGCGATACATCCCTGTGATGAGTTTTCCAATAGTCGGGATCTACTTTTTTAGACTATTCTAAACGGTTTAACCAAGGTTCCGTAAAAAAATATAGCATGAAAAAATTAGTCCTCACAGACAAAAAGACACGCACATTTCTCCTTTAAAGAGTAGTAAAGGAGAAAAAGGAGAAAGTTACTAGGCAAACGAGCCTTCGGCGCTATTTTGAGTACTCCCATTTACCCCACCCACCTTCTTTACTTCAGTTCTCGCTTTCCGAATGATTTCCTGCGGTGTTCGGCCTTCAACCTCGCTTTCCAAATGATTTCCTGCATTGCTCGGCCTTCAGCCTCACTTTCCAAATGATTTCCTACATTGCTCGGCCTTCGGCCTCGCTTTCCGAATGATTTTCTGCGGTGTTCCTTTAGACCCCTTAGATTAGTACATCTGGAAACTTCTTATTCGTGTTCCCCATAACCGAAAACCCCCGAGTACAAAAAATCAGACGATTTGGAGCACTTTTTGAAAAATCGATTTTTCGACCTCCGGCGGGGGAGGGGGTCCAATAGACCCCTTAGATGAGTTTTCTCAGAGTCGGGACCTACTTTTTTTCTAAACGGGTTACCGAAGGTTTCGTAAAAAAAAATAGGGCAGAAAAAAAGTTAGTCTTCACAGACAGACAGATAGACAGACAGACAGACGCACATTTCTCCTTTAAAGAGTATAATAATATCGCTTCCTTGAATCAGGTCAGAGTAGCGTTTTCAAGGATCGGCAATGCGCGCGATCGATCCCTCACGTAGAAAAACCCCCTATAGAGTTATTTTGATGAAAATTTTAACAATATTGAAAATTTTTTTTTAAATTGCGCAAAAATCGCAAAATTGCCCTTTTTTGAGGGCACCCGTATATGTTTTCCCTTTTCTTACTTAATTGATGTCGATTATTTGACTCTACAAGATTAAAAAATGCTTTAATAACTGTCTTGGCGATAATTCCAATCGCCTGAAATCCGAATCCAGTGCATATTGCAGCAAGAGCTCCTACCAAGAGAAGAAGCAGATCGAAACAACTTGCATAGCGAAACTGTAAATTTTTGGTATATATGTTACCGGCAGAACTATGAATCCGGTATCTCAGAGATGCCTAGGCATAATTGAGATTCTCAGCTCTGCCTAGGCATTTAGGCTTAGACCTAGGCTTAAGCTTAGGCCTAAGCCTAGGTATAGGCTTAGACCTAGGTTTAGGTCTAAGCTTAAGCCTAAGCCTAAATGCCTAGACAGAGCTGAGAATCTCAGTTCTGCCTAGGCATCTCTGAGATGCCGGGTTCTCAGTTCTGCCGGTAACATATATAAAATTTACACTGACATGAATTTTAGGGATGTCGATAAATTATGATATAAAAATTCGAATTTTGATCCTCTTCCTCTTTTTACTTATATTCTGTATAATTTAAAAAACTCACAAGTTTTAATATGGAAACTTTCTTTTTCTTTAGCTCCGGAATTTCCATTAGAATAGAATCACTAAATTTTTATATTAGGTCAGTAACTTTGTTCAGACATGAAGAGGGATGCCAATTTTGGAAACGATTCATAGAGTCTTATGTTTTGTCATCTTTTACGCGAGGGGGGGGGGTGATTCGAAGAGAAGAAGAGAGGTCGTGCGTGGAGAGAAGGTCTTTATTTTTTGGTCCTTTCTACGAGGGGGATATCTATTGGCATTCCCTAAACATCCATATCTTTGTTTTACAAAAAAGTAGTAAAATATACCTTAGTTCTTGAGTGTCGCTACGAGAATAACTTTGTTTCCCCATCATAAATTGATCAAAAAATCAACTAGTCTTAAAAACTCGACAAGTACAGGAGCCATAGGAAAAATGATAAAAGCTAATGTTACTATTCTTAGGAAGGGATAGAAAACATATTTTGAGCTCAAATTTATGTGATTAAATCCAAATTTGTTGGTTTTGACGTCATTTTAAAGTTGACTTTTCAAATTATCAAATGACACCAAAACCAGTTTAGATTTGGATTTAACCATAGATTGTTATGCTCAAAATACGGATATACCATTTTGCGGATAATTATGCTAGCTCAGGATAGTTATCATTAGCTTTAGCATTATTCCTACTGCCCCAGAAGTGTTAAACGGTTCGAGCGGGCTTCAAGTTGAATTTATTTAGTGAGATTAACGCATGGAAAAATTTCTAGGGTGTTTTAGATAGGTTAGAAATTTCAAAAAATCAATATAAAATCGGGTTTTTGAGCTTCAGACCAGGTTTTATATCTTTACGAAAGGTGGAATTTTCTCGAAATGACTCTTAAAAACTTTTCTATGCGTTAATCTCACTAAATAAATTCAACTTGAAACCCGCTCGAACCATTTAAGGCAACCTTTGAGAGCTCAAGAAAGTGTCTCTTAAAATTTTAAACTAATTTAACAAGGTTAAAATTGCCTTATTATTTATACTTGTAATTCAATTCATTTGTATCATTTTTTATTATCCCTTTGGGAACATTTAGGCACTTTTTTGCAATAAATTTTTCAAATCAGACAGTGTAGTTTCTTCGTATAAAGAAACTAGAATGTTAGTTGATAAGGAAGTGATAGTATGAATTTGGGCACACAAGATAATAAAAATTGTGTCTTTGTTATGTTAACATAGCTTTTAGTTAAATTATAGGTTCGAAATAATTTCATGCAAGGAATCGATTACGCGCATTCCTGAAGCTTGAAAACGCTTTCTTGATCCTGATTCAGGAAAATTAGTACATGTTGGATTTTCGCTTCAATACACTCTTATTTCCTTGAATCAGGATCAAGGAAGCATTTTCACGCTTCTGTAATGCGACAATCGATTTTTCGCATGATTTTACCCCTAAATAGGCTGTTTTAGGAAATTTTTTCGGAGATAGTCCCTGATTCTTACCCCCCTTAAAAAAATACTATTAAATTATTTAAAGTAATAAAAGTCAATAAATTTTTAAGTCGTAAACTTTACCCGCATATTTCCATGGTAACTTAAAGTTTCTTACCACGTATATCAAATTGAAAAAATATAGGTTAATTTTATTCCTAGCAGTTGAGGAAAAGGAATAATAGTTTTTAAAGGCAAAAAAACAATATTTTTAATGCCTAAAAGTACATCTTTTGTTACAAATCTTATATTGACAACTATTCTTTTGTTGTGGGTACTACTATACTACAGGTCAAAATACTACTATGGCTAATCCAGAAATGAATTGCCTAACAAATTGAATAAATAAAGCAACTTTATCACCAGTACCTTCTTTTACTCTCTCAAGATTACTAAATGTTTGTGTCATGTTGCGGTTGGCACTACTACAAGGTCAAAATTCAATACGAATCATTCAGGTGTAGTGGTCCGGTACGCTGCCAAAGATTTCGGCATTACCGGCATTAGTAAGGGTTCGGTTCTCTTTGCGTCCAAAAGAGTTTACCCTGCACATTTAGCGGGAAAATCTAAGAGGAATCTATAACTTCAGAGAGTAACCTTAGTTTGTGTTCCGCACGCTGAAGGATGATAACAAATGGCGACCAGGCGAACTTTACTATATAAGAGCATTTCAATCATGGAAATGGAAAGATACTGCAATACTTCAGGCGCCCTCAGCACATACTTCCACCAGCGAGGTTCTTCTGTTGGGCGTGAGGTAATTGGTATTGGAAACTCATGAAGCCCACACCATCACGTTAGTTCCCTAATGGATTTTGACGGCCGTCACCTTGCGAGCAAACGGAGTACCACATCTCCTGTCGGGTGGGCAACACCTTCTGGGATAAGGCCGTAAACCACTCCCTGCCCTTCGCAAACTCCCAAAACAATGGTGATTTCTACTTCGGGCAGGCGTCCCTCGAACGAAGATGATTTTATGTCTTTTTTTCGTTTTACATTAATTTATATTCAGAATCCAAATCCAGAATCTGGATTCAGAATCAGAATCTAAAAGGATTCTGAATCTGGATTGCGAATCAAAATTCGGATTCAGAATCCGGAATTCAGAATCCGAATTAAGAATCCAGATTATGAATCAGAATCCGGATTTCAGATTCTGAATCCGAATCGGAATCCAGATTCAGGATCCGGGCTCAGAATTTGAATCCAGAATCCTAATTCAGAATCCGGATTTTGAATTCGAATCGAGGATCCTAATTCAGAATTCAAATGGAGAATAAGAATCCGGAATTCGGATTCAGAATTTTATGGATTTCGATTTTATGGATTTTGACTTTTATGGATTTTGAATTATGGATTTTGATTTTATGGATTGTGATAGAGGAGCATTTAATTCATGTTTTATTATACCCATAGTTTTTCATGCATATTTTATCATTCATTTTTTAAATCCAAAATAAAGTTGCGTTCTTTGATTAATGCAGATTTACGTTTAAAAAAAATTTTTAATGGATGTCAAAATATTTTAAAGAAGTACAAAAAATTACAATTACAACAAAGATTCATTTTGATCACAAACAAGACTTTAAAAAATTACAAAATAAAAATTACAAAAAAGGATCAAAAAAATTACCAGAAAAAACCACTTATCAAAAATTACTTTGTGTTTTCTCGTTGTTTTTTGAAAATTCAATCCTGCTTCAAATCATAAACTACAATCATAAAAATTTATGCATTTAATATAAAGCAGTCTCAATGACTTTTTTAGCTCTATGTTTGTTTATCATTAATTTCCTAAATTTGATCATTTGCTCCACATTTCAAAGCAAATTATATTCAAAAAGTTTTTTCATTGTATTCTTGATATTTGTTAAAAAAACTAACATGAATAATACACTTTTGTGTTTAATATGCGGTGCTAAAACTAAAGGTAGAAGGCTTAAAGTAAGAATTTTTTTAAACTTCTCCCAAACCCATCAATTTGGGAGAGAGTCAGTTGCGTAGCCAAAAAAGGGGATAATGGCGTAGTGAGAAAGGACAACTAAAGAAGGGGGGGGCGCTTGCCCAAATAAGGTTGTTTTTCCCAAAAACATAAAGGAGACCCTTATTAATGGGACTTTTTCGGACTTCGAGGAAGCACGTGACTCTTCCCTACGCCACTCGGGGGGGGGGGGAGTTAGGGGTAAGACCAGGAGAGGGGCATACCCCCGCGTATCCGGGGCATGCCCCTCTCCCTCCAACTGAAAATCAAAGAACCAGTCCGGCCGGAAAAAAGTTGCTATTTTGTAGATATTCGAAAAGTTCATGAAAAATGGAGCATTTTTGTTTTTACGATAAATTCTGAATCGTTGTAGTTTTTGAAATAATTGCTTGTGAAGTTGGCGATTTTTGAAATTTTGTTTATTACAACGAAAGATTGCACCTGGGTCGTGATGATTGTTTTTCCCTTATCAATAAAATCTGTATATTGAGAAGAAAATAATTCAAAATACTTGAACATTTAGAAATAAATAAATAAAGCATTTTTTATAGCTCCACGAGACGAATAAAATGACACCAAAATCATCCAATGAGAAAATTGTTTTGGGTTATTGAATCAAACACTTTCTAAAAATTCAAATGTTTTCGTTTCAATAACCCAACACAATTTTCAAAGTGGATAATTTTGATGTCATTTTATTCGTCTCGTCGAGTTATAAAAAATGTTAAATTTTTAAGGTAATTTCTTGCCGAGCATGTGCAATGTTTTATCGTCGATCCGTTAAAAAATCACAAGAATATCGATGTGATAGTAACACATTTCATTGCATAATGGTTAAGAAGAAAGGGCAACTTTTATGTAAATATTGTAGATTTCAAAGATGTCAGCAGCTAGGAATGGATTTGAAAGGGGGTAAATATTTAATAATGAACAAATATCGGAAATGGATCCAGGTCTGTGATACATGTCTGTGTCAGTATGACCAGAACTGGAAAGGGATCTGGAAATTAAAAATTAACGAAATAGTACCAGAAGCCGAGCGCTAACTCTCTCCGAGAGGAGAAATGGTGTGAACGAACTTGTCAAAAGTTCGTCCAAGCTTAAATGATTTGTAAATGAACTTTTCCGTTATGCTTAGTCTCACTTTTCTAACCATGACCTGTCTATGACGGCAGTAGAAATAGTACCTCCAGGTTCTATGCTTTTTTGTACAAAATACTGTAGTACCTGCAGATCCTATTTAGGTAAAAAATCGAAAAAATTTTTGGAGGAAACCCCATCAAAGTGGTGTCAATTGTCTTCTCTCATCATCCGCTACAAATTTTGTTTAGCACTGGGGGTATAAATCAAGCGTTCCCGAATTCGTTTAGTCAAACACATAGACAAACAGTACACGTTTATAGTAGTAGGATCAACGGAACCTGTACACAGTCATGCACCGGGACCCACCCTCCTCCATCCCTCAACCTGCAAAAAGTCAGAAGAAAAACAAAAAAATTTAGGACGAAAACCAAGAACAATAAACAACAAAGATTATATTGTTGACGTAGCTAAAGAGACTACAACAATAAACAACAGGTTGGTAATTCCATCCATCCCAGATGATAAGAACCCCAAAATGCACACGCATTCAACAATTAACAATGAAACATCAAAGATTATCGTAGATTTACATTCAATTGAAGCGATGGTTAAACAAATTTTAAAGGAGGTAAATTCTTAATCACTTCGTGCGCACGTATTTTAATATTAAAAATCCGTGCATATGAACAGGATTTCTCTTGCACCTGCATACGTTTGAAAGAATCTACCCTGTGGCCGAAACTGGTGGGTTTTACCAGTGGAAAAGTTCCACGGGTTGCAGGGCATTATGGTAAAATCGTGAGGTCGCTTGTGTACGGGTTAAAAATTTCTGCACGGGTTTCACTCGTGGAGCTGTGCACGGATTTAACACGCACGATTTTTTTCGAGAAAGTCGACCAGAGTGATCAAGAAAGTTGAGAAAAATCTTTTAGCCAAAACCTATTTCGATAACAACCCATATTAGCTTAACAAGTATGCAACAGATTAATTTTGGCTTTAGTATTTTTCTCGAAAAAACAAAACCAACTAGCCAAATAATTGTTTCACAAGAGGTTGATCAATATCAACATATAAAATATTATAAAAATTATATGATCGAATTAGCTGAAGTCCTAACTTATTGTAAACAATTTGTTAAATTTACTTTTGAAGATAAGGTAAAAAAATTTTGAAGTATCGCTTCATTCAGGCATATAGCAAAGAAATCCGGACAATTACACCCAGCATCGTAATTTTAGTCCAGATTTGAGGAAGGAAAGTTTGAAAATTTCAAGTTTTAAGGGGGGTTTTGAAAAAATTTACAATTTTCTTCTCATTAAATTAAAAGTTTTCCAGGTTTAGGAATGTTCCCCAGGTTCCCATAATTATAGCAGAACTTTCTGAACAACCCAATAGATTCTTTTTAGTTTTCGTTATATAAGAATCTAGTACCAAATTTTTTCTTTATTGAACGAGCTTATGTATCGGTTATATATGGTACCTCTTTTGAAGATTCAATTTTATTATACAGTAATAATAATGCAGTAAACATAAGTGATGATGTTCATATTACGGATGTTAACATAGACGAATGGAATAAGGTTAAGCCGTAAGTCACTTTCCGACTCATCTAATAGTTTTTCAAAGTGCATTGGTATAAAAAGTAAATTTTAGGTTTTTTTTTCAACTTCGCGATAAAATAGTGAACAATATTATGAATCCAATGAAGCAATTACGAATAACACAATTTGAAATTGTGTATTTACTAGTCTATATGATGTTTGATCATGGTAATTTCTTAGAGGTGTGCAGGGTCGAGTCCAGGCCTGGCCTAGGCCAGTCCAGGCTAGAATGGACACAACCGGCCTGCCCTCAGGCAGTCGGGCCAGGCCAGGCAGGTATTTTTTTAGACCGGCCCAGGCTAGCCTGAATTTTTAATTTTTTTAAATCCTAATAGCCCCCATTTCAATTTTTTACAGAATTATCCAAAATTTCCCATTTTCACCAAAATTACACAAATATTCTATTTTTCAACAAAAATCGTGATTTACTGGATTTTCAGCTTATAAACAAGTATTTTGCAAATAAAATTTTGCCAGAGCGCCTTTTTGCCTTAACTCAAGGAAATCAAAATTGTCGTCTAAAATTTTTGAACATTTTCAGGCCTGACCTGATGAGGGCCGCTAAAAAGTGATCAGGCGAGACCGGTCCTATAAAGGCTCTGATTTTTTTGTAACTTTTTTGACTTTTTATGTAACTTTCAAAACTTGTAACTTTTTGATGTTTCCTTGTAACTTTTTGCTCTGTAACTTTTTTGACTTTTTTCTGTGACTTTCAAAATTTGTAACCTTTTGAGGTTTTATTGTAACTTTCTAAATTTTTTAGGCTTTGCCCGGGCAACCTGAATATATTCAGATTCAAGGCCTAAGCCTAAAGCCTAAAACCTAAGATCTAAGCTTAATGCCTAAAGCCTAAAACATAAGCCTAAAGCCTAAACCTAAGGCCTAAGCCTAAGGCTTAAAGCCTAAGGCCTAAGCCTAGCCTAAGCCTAAGGCTTAAAGCCTAAGGCCTAAGCCTAAAACATAAGCCTAAGGCCTAAGCCTAATGCTTAAAGCCTAAGCCTAAAACCTAAGCTTAAGCCTAAAGTCTAAGCCTAAAGTCTAAGCCTAAAGCCTAAGCATAACGCAAAGTTACAAATTTTAAAAGTTACAGAAAAAAGTCAAAAAAGTTACAAGGCAAAAAAGTTACAAAAAAATATCAAAAAAGTTACAAGAAAAATATAAATCCTCCTAGAAATGGCCTTGCCCTTGCACACCTCTATAATTTCTACAAATTAAAAAATTAAAATTAAATAAAAACTTTAGATATAGGTAACTTAAGAATGGATGCTACAAAAATTATTGAAGACATAATGGAGCAAGTTGCTACAGAATTGCATAATCATTACATCCAAGATATGAGGTTAACTAATTATGCACATCGCTTGATAAAATTAAACAAAATTATTGAAGCATCTAAAGTATGTACTTATAATTACAGTCATTCTCGATAAGACGCCACTTTAGCGGCCGGGGGGGGGGGGGACTTTTGCGCCCTCATATATGCGCAAAGACACTTGCGCACCAACACACCGACTTTTAAGCACCCGATTTTTGCACCCCGGCATATGCGCTCTAATTGCGCAGCGACATTGGGCACTAAGAATCCATATTGGGACCAGTCTCCAGTTGTGTCTTATTGAGATTCGACTGTATCTGAAGATTTTAATAATTATATAATTTTTTTATAGGAAATTCAATTTCAAAAACAAGAAAATTCAGTGCTAGCAAAAATTTTCAATATTTTACATTTTGAAATCGTTGGTTCAGAGTTAAGTTGGGCTGTATAATATATGATTTATCTATGTGCTATTATTATAAAATAGCGGGGGTCGAGCGCTCCGTGATCGTGGTTTCTCCGAGACACAGTGTACCAAAATTGTGAAAAGGTTAAGGCAAGGGTCAAATTTAAAAAAAAAATGCCGCCAATTGACTCAACTCGCCGAGCGCTTTAAAACGAGTCATGGGTTTGACCCATGGTCGATTGGTTAACGTGCTCGGCATTAACCAAATTGATGATCATGGAGCACAATTCTGTGCTTATATATAAATTTAGCGTAGCCAATTTATTCAAATATTAAACAAATGAAATAGGATATAAAAAGGACATAGCTATAGCCTAAAGCGGCATAGAAAAACTTGCAAGTTGTAGCGCCTTATAAAAAACCTTAGTTTTTCATCCGACTTGCAAAAAACGCGAACATGCCCGAAGGGCTAGTTTTGCAAAAACTACCAAAACAATAGGAAGTGCAAGGAAAAGAAGCACTAAAAATGGGTTAAGGGAGCGAATGAAAAACAAGTTAGCGATTTAGAACATGCCATAAAAACAAAAAATGCTTCAAATTTCATGAACTTTCTGAATAAATATACAAATTAAGACAACTTTTTTCGAGTGGACTGGTTCTTTAAATCAAACGTTTCCGAGATTGTCTGACACACACATACACAGAAAAAACTTTACATGTTTAATGTAGGATTTCTGAACTAGACCAGGGATCGAGCAACTATTTGCTAGCACCTCACCCAGAAAAAATAGCCAATTTTGACGATTTTTTTATATTAAAAATGTCATTTTTGGTGGAAAAAGTTGAAAAAAATGGATTTTTTTCAAAAATTTTCAAAATTGGAAAAAAATAAGGGAAGGGCCCTTAGAAAAATTTCAAATTTTTTCATGAACGGGGGCGGTCTCGCCCCTTTGGCTACGCCACTAACTGTTTTTAAATCCACATTTTTCTTCGTGTACTATACATTTTTGTAATTATAAATGAAAAATAAAAAACACCCGACTTTATTTCGAATACAAATAAGAAACAATATATAATATTTACTAATATTACACATAAACTGGTAAGATTTAATTAAACTTGGCATATTATGGAATGATTTCTGAAAGATTTTTGCATTTCTAAGAGAGATCAGATTACACTTGGTACACAAAAATGCTATTTCTTGGGAACGGAAACGGGAACGGTAATTGGCTCAGCAAATGGGTCATCTTTGGCTCCATCATGGACTATAGGTGCTACCATTTGTACGAATTCCTCGTAGTCGATCTAAAAAGTTGGATTTTTGTATTTTTGGACAAATTTTATGCGAAAGTATGTGCCTACTAATACCAGGATAGAATTTACATTTTCTTGAATGTTATGAGGAGTCATGAACTCTGATGATTCCAGAGGATCAGTGGCGTAGACAGAGAGCTAGGGGCTTCAGCCCCTGACGCTCCAAATGCGAAAATTTTTTTACACAATGGCCTCCCTTATGATTTTTGTGATTTTTACGATTTTTAAAGGTTCAACTACCCTGTTGTTGCCAAATCCTGCCGAGGATTCAGGAGTCCACATACCCTGAGGACTATAAAAGTCCACCAATCCTAAGAACCCCAGGAATTCATGGTCCCAATGAACCGCAAGAATTGTCGTAGGCAATGGGTATGAGGGGTAACCACCCCCAGACTGGAAAAATTAAAAAAATCGTAAAGTTCCTTATAATTTTGCCCAAAATTATTGAATATTTTATTAAAAAAGACTGGAAAAATTAGAAATAAGGTCCACCTTATGATTCTGTCCAAAATTTTGGAATATTTTATTAAAAAATCCTAATAGTCCCCCACAGTCATGTGCAAACGCAGTCGGCGCAGTTGGCGACTGCGTTACTAAACGAAGTTTCAAAACTGCGCAGTTAAAAACTGCGCCAAAAAGGGCAGTTTCAAACTGCGCAGTTTGAAATTGCGCCAAAAAGGGCAGTTTCAAACTGCGCAGT